>APFE030570918.1:0-24037 GCA_000404065.3 Pinus taeda
GGTCCAGTATGAAAATTTGATGAAACGTGGCCTTCAGATTATGTGTTGTGCTTCAGTGTATCCAGTCTGAAAATTGATGAAACGTGGTACCTGGAGGAGAGAAGATTGTAGGTCAGCACCTACGTACTAGTATCTGAGCTAGTACAAGAGCTAAAGGAAATCTTTGGAGCATTGTAGCAGGTAGTAGCCTGCGTACTAGTAAATGGATCGGCTAGTACAAGAGCAAAGGGGGTTGTAACTCCCGTACTGGTATAAGACTGCACCAGTACAAATATTGTAAAAGGATTTTCTTATTAAGAAGAAGATTGAGATGACTTGCTGCAGGTGGTTTTCTCCCGCATTGGGTTTCCACCTTATATCATGGTGTTCATGTGTGTGCCTTATGTGTGATGATCTGTTTTATGTCACTGCATCTGTTAACTGATAATATGGTTGATAATGTTCTAATGCACTCATTGAAGATCAATTAACTTAATCATAAGAAGTTGTGGAAGTAGCATATATGAATCTGATTATGGAAATGAAAAAGTTTTATTAATGTGATAATAGTTATTCACCCCCCCTCTCAGTATTATTTCCAACACATTTTCTTTTTGTAACCCTATGACTTACAAAACACTATTTTTTTTTTACTACTGTCCAAAATTTGTTTTCCTTCAATGTCATATTTTTAGTGATGTTTTTATATGATATAATGTACATATGTACATGTTTTATTTTTCTTATTGCAAAAAAAAATAAATATTGCATTTCTATTATGTCCTTTAATTCATTAGATTTTAGTTTATTTATTTTATTCGCTATAAATAATTTTTTAAATAGTAAAACAACCACTAGAAACAAGACATAAAACAATGAGCATTATCCCATTATCTCACTCACCTAATGAGATTCTATGCTTTGAAGGTAAAGTCTAAAAAGTTCCATCATCAACATGCCCTAACCACATTTATTTCTTTAATGAATAGTATTTTCAACAAAGTACTTAGATCAATTTGTAAAGATCTTAGTTGATGATATTATAATTTATTTAAAAAAACTCGCAACATCAACAATTATTAAGAATAGTGCTAAATACAGCTTGAGTGCATCATTTGTATGTAAAATTTAGTAAAAGTGAGTTTTATCAAAATTAGATTTAGTTTTTGGGTCATGTAATATCTAAAGAAATAATTGCAATAGACCTTGAAAAGGTCAAATAAGTCCTTGATTGGTTAGTTACTAGGGACTTGGAAAATACTCCATCATTTATGGAAAACACATGTTATTATGATAGGTTAGTAAATGTTTTTTATAAGATGGCTTATCCAATAAAATTCCAAGAAAAGAAGGAAGTTAACTTTATATGTACTCAAGAGAGTTTTGATTGACTAAAATATTTGCTCATTTTTGGTCCCATAATTAAACATTTTGATCCCAATAAAGACTAAGTACTGTGTACAGATGCTTATTTAGAGAGGTTAGGAGTGTTAATGAAAGACAATTATGTTATTCGCTATGAGTGAGTATTATCCCTCTTCTCCATTGCAACTAGTAATTGGCCAATCAATCTTTTAGATTTTCATAGTACTCGCAAATTTGAAAATAATTAGTCATGTTCAGGAGCCATGACTCTACTCCCTCTTCAATTTCTCCATCATGACTTGGGGGTTTTCTTTTCTTAAATTAGTTGTGAAATTCAACTTTTCATTTCTTCACCCTTTTATACCTATCAATTTCATAGCTATCTCCAGCCTCCCTATCTTGAGTATTTTGATTTCCTTTTGATTCCCTATTTTGACTTCCTTCTGACATATTATCTTATTTTCTGCTATGAGACTCTACCCGATCACCATTCTCAAAAATGGGTTTAGTAATTTGGTGATTGTGTCTATCTATCAAACCTCTCATAATACACTCTTACTCTTGTATTAGGCGTTCATTTTAAGTCTACAGAGTTGCCATTTCATCTTTAACTTATTGGATTTTTTCCATTAAAGTTTTCTTTTTATTGTGATTTCCATTTTACAGCTAAATCCATAATTCTGGATTGGTTCCTTCACATGGTGTCCAACTAAAGTCTAGCAATGGGTTCTCTTAGTGATGTGAAGGTTGTTCTACCTCCAAATCAAATCATTTTCTATCTCTCTCCATCTATGAAGAACACCAATTACCAATAGTTACCTCACCAAGTTAGACCACCAGTGTAAACGACTCAACTCTAGTAGCACCTGTAACATATCCTCATAAATTTTTTAATGGTTTAAACTATGGTTCATCATTATTTTTCTTTAAAATTTACTTTTATTGTATGATATTGACCATGGTTATTAACATGCAACCAACCATCCCTCGAGTTCCTATAACCCATGCCCTACGAAGGTTCTAGGCTCACCTATGCATTGGCCACTTTGGGTGCCCTCCTCTATGGGATAAGTAGTGCATCGACGGTGGTAATCCTCCATGGCATTACCCTCCAATCAATGGGAGTGGAGGTTTGGGGTTTGCGGTTCATTCCCACGTAGCTCAAACTCCCATTCTGCTAGTTCACAATTCACTCCGCTCTGCAACACAAGAAGGATTGTAAATTTTCCTCTTCTTTCTAGATTAGATTCTACCTCTGCTATCCCTTGGTCTCTACTACATGTTGGGTGGGTCACAAATACATATTTTTCTTGCACAAATACCACAGTACAAAACTATTTTTCATGTTTTTAATTAAATCTAGATTTACTTGAGTTCTAGTTGCTTATATAAATTAAGGTGAATCTCACATAGGTTTTTGTGTGCAGGGTAACACAAACTAGGACTCCACGACTGCTATAAAACCCTCAAGCTCACGGTACTTAGCTTCCTCATTTTCTGCTTCATGTAAGGCATCAACAAAGTGACCTATAATAGATTCTTTACCTTATATCAAGGTAGATTAGTGAAGGGTTATTTCCTTGAGCAATTATCATAGTCTTTCTACGACCTCTAATAAACCATTCCTTTTCTTTTCTTCTAGGGGAACTGACATGTAGCTCAATTATTTGAAGGAGCCATCATGTCGAGGCTTCTTCTACTGTACCTTCTTTGGCTTCTAAGTGTGGTTCCTATTAAAAATTTTAAGCTCCAAAAGGTGTCACTATGGACACTCAGGCTCGATGAGAAATTCTTGTTGCAAATTGATGAATTCTCCTCAAGATTGACTTCCTAGAGATGTTCACTCCAAAATGAAGGTTTATTTATTTAGCTACAACAAGAGTCTGAGTAAATAAAAGAGTCCAAGTAAATTTATTTATTTTAAGGTTTAGATACCCACTGCTTGTATTTACTAGAGCATAGATGGTTTCAACCCTTATCCTTGGCTTATTCATGGAAAACTCAGGTTTTTTTTATTTGTTGTTTGATGGACATTATGTTTGGTTCATACCTCGAAGAACTCTTAAATGATCTTTTTGTTAGAACTGCATCCGAGTTTTGGATTTTTTTCAATACAAACAATAATATGATCATTGTTACACAGTGTATGGCTTCTTTTGAGTTGTGATGATAATTCTCATGGAAAGCTTAATTTTGATGCTTTTACTACTATTAGTTGTATTAAGAGAGGTTTCACTTGGTTTTTCTTGGTTATTTTGTTATATTTGGCAAAGAAGAAATTTCTCTTAAAATTTCTTCAATTCTTGTTGTTCAACTTAGGATTCTTAAGAAAGAACCCGAGAATGTTCTTAGGGTGCCATTCATTAGCTAGCCAAGGGAACTAACTCATGCTTCCCACATTCCACATAATTACTTTCGGTTTATTTGTTTCTTCGAAACCATAGAAATTTATATCATGGAAATAAGGAAAATAAATTTATAGAAGTATCCTCTTTATGTTTACTCTTTTACCAGAACCCGAGTACCTACCTGTAGATGACTAACTAGTTATATCAAAATACATGGACGCTTTGTTGTGTTCATTTTGATGAAGCTGATATATTCACAAAACAAATATATGTACATACTTTGTTATTAGTTTTGTTTTAATAAATATTCAATGCCGAAGAAAATGGTTCACATGAACTATTAAATACTTCGATGTGTTGTCTTTTAAATATATATAGATATACATAATGCGACTCTTTTTTTTTTACGCTTACTTTAGTCAAAGTATGTGTATCCATAGAAGAAATCCTTACTTGTAAATATGCAGAGAAAGTAAACCCTTGATTTCTAGAATACTTATATTTAATTCCTTACTGATTAACAAATATCTAGCATTAATATATACTTATCTGTACTTTACTGAGTGGCCAACTTCAAAATCACAGGAATCAAATGTTCCTTCCAACCTACAAGACCCAAAATCCCTCCTCATACTCAAAAACAATTTTACTTTGCTTCTTCTAATTCCCTAGACCACCTGGTCTCAACCAACTTCAGTCATAGGTTTCTTAGTGAGTCCCACTCACCAACCAACTCAAGGATTCAGAGCTTGGTGCAATACCAGAAACCTTTAAAGTGTTTTGTATAGTTTTTCCTTTAGTCCTCCTCTCCCTCTCCTCACCTTCTTCTTACCCTTTTGGATTTTCGTTTTTTTCCAAGAAATTTCTTTCCTGAGAGGGATAATTTGGGCAGGTAACCTCCATCACACAAATGTTTCTTTTCTACCTATTTCCATGTATGAGACCTTTTATTTTAATTCTATCATCATGACTCATGGCTGACATCTTTTCCCAAAACTTTATAATTAATTTCATATTGACAAGACATCATTAAATCAAATATTTATACTAGTTTGAGTGTATTAAAGAAAGGTAAAGTACTTCTTTGAAAATCATCCTAATATGATAGGGGTTTTACATAATTATTATTTCTTGCGTGCAAATATATGTATATTTATAAATGAAATCTAATGCATTTATTACATGAAATTACTTGTTTTCCTTTCCAAGTTCTAACATAATAATTATTCTTTTCTACACACCAATTCTTTTTTCTAACCAAAAGGTCTAACACAATAATTATATTCCTTCTATTGATACTTATTTTCAAAGAATCCAACATTATAGTTGAATTTTTCATGGATGAATAAAATCATATCTCCATCCAAGAGATCACACATAATATTTATATTTTTCATTCAAGAAAATAACATAATATTTCTATTTTGTGCATGATCATAACTTATTTATTTCCTAGACATTCAAGTATAGTAATTCTATTTTCTCTTACAAATAACTTATTTCTTGTCAAGAAATGTCAAACTTAATAGCTGCTTTTGTGCATATTTCTCATCAAGAAAATCTAATAAAATTAAAACATATTCCTCTTTAAGAGTCTAGTAGAGTCTCACATGTTAATAAATTCAAATAAATTAATAGTCTAACTTATCACACATAATTACATGTGATTTTTTTTAATAAAATAATGTTGTGTCATTATCGTTTCTCAAGCAAAGTTCACATGCATTCTTTATGAAAAATAGAAGAACTTATTAAATGTTTCTTTTGTACAATATTCTTTTTCATTCTATTTTAAAGAGAAACAACATCCCTATCTTATGTTCTCATGAGCATGAACATAAGAAAACCTTATCAATAAGGCACATATACTTATGAAAATGAATGGGATTAAACCTATATTCCCATTCACATTGACAATGTCATTCCATGTCATTTAATGAATATATAAAATCTTAGAACTAAAATCACGATCTACTTTTGAACTCAACACATATCACATTACAAAAAAATTTGTAGGAAAAACCAGCTCGACATATGTTTTACATTTCCTTGCCAACAGAATGTGATGAACTGGACCCTCTGCTACTCTACCCAGTTCATTTCCTCCATGCATAGGTCACAAAGGCTAACACGGAAGAAGAAATTGGCCCCTTCTGAGGGTGTGTAGGAATAAAATGTCATACAAACATAGAGTTGTAATGCAAAAATTATAATTGATTTTCCATTCCTACTGTTTGGAAGTCTTTCCTCCATAAGATATTTTCCACAAACTAATATCAAAATCCTCACATAATGTACTTTCTGAAGTAGCTCAATGTATCCACAACTCATAGATGTATACAATTAAACTCACTAAAACACACATATGTCAATTTAATGTACATCTCTAATATAATAGTACAAGAGATAACTCTCACATATTTTTTGTAGATAGTTGGGCAGTCCCATAAGGGAGTTTACATAGAGCCACTTGCACCAATACCAATTTAAGAAACTAATTACACATCAAAAATTTGTTTTATATTACATTAAACACACATACAAAGACATCAATTACTAATTTAAGATATAAATACTATCTTAACCATACAATCAATTGGTTGAAAGAAACTCTAAACTAAACACCAAATTAGGAGCTATTTTAGTTGGATTAAATCTCTCAACTCGAGAAGTGATTAACATTCAACCAATTCACATAAAAATTAATTTTATGATGAGGATTCTCATTCAATATGCACACTGCTATTTATGAAGTGGAATCCCTTTCAATATGAGAGTAAAAATTAAATCTCCAACTCCAACTAATGAAATAAAATGGAATTAAATAGGTAAATTGAAACACATTTAGTGTATTTTATATACTAATTAAAATGCTTGTAAGCTCACCCATACATACACTTATGGGATAACTAAGTTTAAATTTGTTAAACATGGATATTATCAAACAATCTAACAATATAAATATCGTTAAACTTTATACATAGTTAAATATATATTTGGGCTTTGTTTTAAAAATGAACAACAAATAACCAATATTTTATTATTTATTTTTTTAACAAAATAATGTCATAACTAAACAACTTTATATTGCTTATAGAAACACTTTTGAAAGACAAAATACATAATCTTTGCAAATTGTGGTTGAAATTACCAAACACAAACTCAACTAAGAATTTAGAAACTTATGCAAGCAACTCGATGGTTTAATACAGGTGAAATCCTGCAAAACAATCAAAATATATAAGAATATTTGTTTCCTAGTATTAAAATGACCACACACATCTCGACGTAAGAGTGGTCATGTAACAAGTCAATTAACGTATGGATGTAACATTTGTTCCTCTCTCTCCTTTTTAAAAAGAAAAAGAGATGAAGAAATGTTGAAACCATACTTTAATTTATGGGTTACATAACTACTCTTACATTTGGATGTTGTGTGTGGTTGTTTTAATATGAGGCAACAAAGTTTGTTATATATTTGGACTCTTTTTTAAACAGAACAACATATAATTACTTTTTTATTATTTATTTTTTTAAGAAAATCATGTCATAACTAAACCACTTGATATTCCTTATAGAAACACTTTTGAAATACAAACGACATAATATTTACAAATTGCGGTTGAAATTACCAAAATTCATTTAAAGATTGGATGTAACATATTTTAAAAATGAAAAAGATACGAAGAAATGTTACATCCATAATTTAATTTATGGGTTGCATAACTACTCTTACATCTTGATGTTGTGTGTGGTTCTTCTATTATGAGGAAAAATAGTCTATTATATATTTTGTCTTTCTTTTTTAAAACTGAACAATAAATAATCACTTTTTTATTATTCGTTTTTCTAGCAAAATCATCTCATAACTAAACAACTCGATATTCCTTATAGAAACGCCTTTGAAATATAAACGACATAATATTTTTAGAATGCAGTTGAAATTAGCAGACACAAACTCAACTAACAATTTAGAAACTTATGCACGTAAGACTGGTCATGTATTAGGTAAATTAAAGTATGGATCTAACATTTGTTCCTCTTTCTTTATTTTTTTGCATATGTTACATCCATTTAAGTGTTGGATGTAGCATATGGTAGAAAAGAAAAACATACAAAGAAATGTTACATCCATACTTTAATTTATGGCTTACTTAACCACTCTTATATCGAAATGTTATGTGTGGTCATTTTAATATAAGGAAACCAAGTGTGTTATATATTTGGACTAATTTTTAGTGTGAACAACAAGTAATTACCTTTTTATTATTTATTTTTTTAACATACTCATGTTATAACTAAACAACTTGATATTCCTTATAAAAGCACTTTTGAAATAGAAATGACATAATCTTTGCAAAATGCGGCTGAAATTACAAAATGTAAATTCAACTAAGAATTTAGAAGTTTATGCAAGTTGCTTAATGGTTCAATACATGTGAAACCTTGCCAAACAATCCAAATATATAACAATTGTAGTTTCATGATATTAAAATGACCACGCACATTGATGTAAGAATGGTCATGTAACATGTAAATTAAATTATTTATGTAACATATGTTCCTCTCTCTTTAATTTTTTGCATATGTTACATCCGCTTCAAGATTGGATGTAACATATGCTAAAAAAAGAAAAAGAGACGAAGAAATGTTACATCCTTACTTTAATTTATGGGTTACATAAGCACCCTTGCATCCTGATGTTGTGATGTAAGAATGGTGATGTAGCATGTAAATTAAAGTATGTATGTAAAATTTGTCCCTCTCTCTTTCCTTTTCTGCATTTGTTACATCTATTTAAAGATTGGGCGTAACATATGCTAAAAAAGAAAAAGACACGAAGAAATGATCTAGATGATGTGTGTGGTCATTTTAATATGAGGCAACAAAGTTTCTTATATATTTGTACAATTTTTTAAATTGAACAACAAACAATCAATTTTTTATTATTATATTTTTAATAAAATCATGTCATAGATAAACAAATTTATATTCTTTATAGAGAAAATTTTGAAATACAAATGAGATAATGTTTATAAGTTCTTATTGAAATTACCAAACACAAACTCAACTAAGAATTTAGAAAGTTATCCTAGTCGCTCAATGGTTCAATACGTGTGAAAGCTTGCAAAACAATCCAAATATATAATAATCATTGTTTCCTGATATTAAAAGACCATGGACATCTGGATGTAACAATGGCCATGTAAAGTAAATTATAGTATGGATGTAAATTTGTTCGTCTCTCGCTCTTTTTTTGCATATGTTACATCCATTAAAGTATTGGATGTAACATATGTTAAAAAAGAAAAATGGATGAAGAAATGTTACATGCACTTTAATTTATGGGTTACATAACCAATCTTATAACCATATGTTGTGTGTGGTCATTTTAACATTAGGAAACACAGTTTTTTTATATATTTGGATTGTTTGTTAAACTGAACAACAGATAATCAATTTTTTATTATTTAATTTTTTAACAAAATCATGTCATAATTAAACAACTTGTTATTCCTTATAGAAATACTTTTGAAATAGAACGACATAATCTTTGCAAATTGTGTTTGAAATTACCAAACAGAAACCCATTTAAGAATTTAGAAACTGATGCAAGTCACTCAATGCTTCAATACATGTGAAACCTTGCAAAACAATCCAAATATATTTATACTTAGTTTCCTTATATTAAAAGGACCACACACATCTGGATGTAAGAGTGGTCAAGTAACAGGTAAATCAAAGTATGGATGTAACTTTTTTTCAGCTCTCTTTCCTTTTTTCCATATGCTACATCCATTTAAATACTGGTTCTAACATAGGGTAAAAAAAGAAAAAGAGACGAAGAAATGTTACATTGATACTTTAATTTATGGGATACATAACCACTCTTACATCCAAATGTTGTATGTGGCCATTTTAATATGAGACAACAAAGTGCGTTATATATTTGGATATTTTTTTAAATTGAACAACAATGGATAATGAGTTTTGTATTATTTCTTTTTGTAACAAAAACATGTGATAACTAAACAGCTTGATATTCCTTATAGAAATGATTTCGAAATACAAATAACAATATTTCCAAATTGCATTTGAAATTATCAAACACAAAATGAACTAAGAATTTAGAAACCTTATACAAGTCCCTTAATGTTTCAATGCATGTGAAACCCTGCAAAACAATCAAAATATATAACACTCTTTGTTTCCTGGTGTTAAACAACCCCACACATTGTAAGAGTGGTCATGTCAGTTGCAAATTAAAGTGTTGATGTGACATTTGTCGTTCTATCTTTCCTTTTTTTGCATATGTTACATCAATTTAATGATTTGGTGTAACATACACTAAAAAAGAAAAAGAGAAAAATAAATGTTACATCCATACTTTAATTTACTCGTTACATAACCACTCTTACATTTAGATGTTCTCTGTGGTTGTTTTAATATGAGGCAACAAAGTGTGTTAGAAAGGCCATGCACATTGTAAAAGTGGTCATGTTAGTTGTAAATTAAAGTATGGATGTGACATTTTTTGCTCTTTTTTTTTATGCATATGTTATATCCATTTAATGATTGGATATAAAATATCTTAAAAAAGAAAAAGACAAAAAAAAAATGTTACATCCATACTTTAATTTGCAGGTTAAATAACCACTCTTACATCTAGATGGTATGTGTGGTCATTTTAATGTGACGCAACAAAGTGTGTTATATATTTATACTATTTGTTAAACTAAACAAGAAATAATTAGTTTTTTATCATATCTTTTTAACAAAACCATGTCATGAAAAAACAACCTGATATTCCTTATAGAAGCACTTTTGAGATAAAAAAAACATGATCTTTGAAAATTTTGGTTGAAATTATCAAACACAAACTGAACTAATAATTTAGAAACCTTATATAAGTCACTTAATGTTTAATGCTACATTACTACTCTTACATCCAGATGTTGTATGTGGTCATTTTAATATGAGGTAACAAAGTGTGTTATATATTTGGACAATTTTTTAAAATGAACATTAAATAATTAATTTTTTATTATTTATTTTCTCAACAAACTCATGTCATAACTAAACAACTTGATATTCCTTATAGAAACACTTTTGAAATACACATGACATAATATTTGCAAATTGTGGTTGAAATTACAAAACACAAACTGATCTAAGAATTTAGAAACCTTATACAAGTCTCTTAATGCTTTAATACATGGGAAACACTGTAAAAAATTCAAAATAAATAACAAATTTTGTTTCCTCTTATGAAAAAGACCACCGACATTGTAAAAGTGGCCATGTAATAGGTATATTAAAGTACATGTGTAACATTTGTTCCTCTCTCTTTCCTTTTTTGCATATGTTACATCCATTTAAAGATTGGAGGTAACCTATGTCCCTCTCTCTTTCTTTTTTTGCATATGTTACATCCATTTAAGGATTGGATGTAACATATGGTAAAAAATAAAAACATACGAAGAAATGTTGCATCCGTACTTTAATTTATCGCTTACATAACCACTCTTATATCCAGATGTTGTGTGTGCTAAAAAAGAAAAAGAGATGAAGAAATGGTCTAGATGTTGTGTGTGGTCATTTTAATATAAGGAAACAAAGTTTCTTATATATTTGAACTGTTTCTTAAAATGAGCAACAAACAATCAAATTTTCATTATTATTCTTTTTTTAACAAAATCATGTCATAACTAAACAACTTGACATTCTTTATAGAAAAACTTTTGAAATACAAATGAGATAATCTAAGTTCTCGTTGAAATTACCAAACACAAACTCAGGTGAGAATTTAGAAACTTAAGTCGCCTAATGGTTTAATACATGTCAAACATTGCAAAACAATCCAAATATATCACAATCTTTATTTCCTGATATTAAAACACCATGCACATCTAGATGTAAGAGTGGTCATGTAATAGGTAAATTATAGTATGGATGTAATATTTGTTCCTCTCTCTTTCTATTTTTCATATGTTACATCCATTAAAGTATTGGATGTAACATATGTTAAAAAAGAAAAAGGGACGAAGAAATGTTGCATGCACTTTAATTTATGGTTTACATAACGACTCTTATATCTAGATGTTGTGTGTGGTCATTTTAATATTAGGAAACAATTTTTTTTATATATTTGGACTGTTTGTTAAACTGAACAACAGATAATTAGTTTTTTATTATTTATTATTTAAACAAAATCATGTCATTACTAAACAACTTGTTATTCCTTATAGAAATACTTTTGAAATACAACGACATAATATTTGCAAATTGCATTGGAAATTACCAAACACAAACTCATTTAAGAATTTAGAAACTAATCCAAGTTTCTTAATGGTTCAATACATATGAAACCTTGCAAAATAATCCAAATATATTTATAAGAATCTTTTTGTCCTTATATTAAAACCACCACGCACATCTGGATGTAAGAGTGGTCAGGTAACAGATAAATCAAAGTATGAATGTAACATTTTTTCAACTCTCTTTCCTTTTTTGGATATGCTACATCCATTTAAATATTGGGCATAACATATGCTAAAAAATAAAAGAGACGAATAAATGTTACATTGATACTTTAATTTATGGGATACATAACCACTCTTACATTCAAATGTTGTAAGTGGTTGTTCTAAAATGAGACAACAAAGTGTGTTATATGTTTGGACTATTTTTAAAACTGAACTACAATAGATAATGAGTTTTTTATTATTTATTTTTGTAACAAAACCATTTCATAGTTAAACAACTTGATATTCCTTATAGAAACACTTTTGAAATACAAATGACAATATTTTCAAATTGCATTTGAAATTACCAAACACAAACTGAACTAAGAATTTCGAAAACTTATACAAGACCCTTAATGTTTCAATACATGTGAAACCCTGCAAAACAATCAAAATATATAACACTCTTTGTTTCATGCTATTAAAAGGGCCACACACATTATAAGAGTGGTCATGCCAATTGTAAATTAAAGTATGGATGTGACATTTGTTGCTCTCTCTTTCTTTCCTTCGCATATGTTACATCCATTTAATGATTGGACGTAACATATGCTAAAAAGGGAAAAGAGAAAAATAAATGTTACATCCATACTGATTTATGGGTTCCATAACCACTCATACACCTAGATGATGTGTGTGGTTGTTTTAGTATGACGCAACAAAGTGTGTTAAAAAGGCCACACACATTGTAAGAGTGGTCATGTCAGTTGTAAGTTAAAGTATGGATGTGACATTTGTTGCTCTCTCTTTCTCTTTTTTTGCATATGTTACATCCATTTAATGATTGGATGTAACATATGCTAATAAAGAAAAACAAAAAAAGAAGTGTTACATCCATACTTTAATTTACGGGTTACATAACCACTCTTACATCTAGATGTTGTGTGTGGTAGTTTTAATATGAGGCAACAAATTGTGTTATATAATTGGAATATTTTTGAAACTAAACAACAAATAATCATTTTATTTTTATTTTTCTTTTAGAAAAATCATGTCATGACTAAACAACTTGATATTCCTTATAGAAGCACTTTTGAAATAAAAACAACATAATCTTTGCAAAATTCGGCTGAAATTATCAAACACAAAGTGAACTAAGAATTTAGAAAGCTTATACAAATCACTTAATGTTCAGTGATACATTACCACTCTTACATCCAAATGTTGCATGTGGTAGTTTTAATATGAGGTAACAAAGTTTGTTACATATTTGGGCTGTTTTTTAAACTGAACAACAACTAATCAGTTTTTTACCATTTATTTTCTGAACAAAATCATCATAACTAAACAACTTTATATTCCTTATAGAAACACTTTTGAAATAAACACGACATAATATTTACAATTTAGGTTGAAATTACCAAACACAAACTGATCTAAGAGTTTAGAAACCTTATACAAGTCTCTTAATGTTTCAATACATGGGAAACATTGAAAAACAATCAAAATGTATAACAATCTTTGTTTCCTCTTATTAAAAAGACCACTGATATTGTAAAGGTGGTCATGTAAAAGGTAAGTTAAAGTATGGATGTAATTTTTGACACATAATCATCAGGATTGGGTGAACATCATGTAAATAAATAAATAAGTAATGTGAACAGTCATCGAGAGATGAAGTGAATAGTCTTTCCCGCATGTATATAATGAAGACCAACCTGAAGGAATAAACATACAAATCAATTTTGCTTTAAGGAGTTATTGCCTAGTCTGACATGGTATAAGAGCAAGCTCCAAAAATTAGGTTTTTTGTAACTCTTGGTGTCAGTTTCTGCATTGTTCTGCCCATTTTGCTGAACTCACACCTGCCCATCTAACTGAATTCAGTTTCCCATATATAAGCTACCCATTGCTCTAATGTGTAGTCAGCTCTCATATAATCTATGGTAGGTTTCAGAGCCTGCTCCACCTACTATTCACTATTATTCTCACTGCTCCTTTTACTGTGTTGAAATGCTATCGATGAATTTCATAAACATCTGAAAATTGCTCCCTCCATACGCTGCTCCTCCAAGTTTTTATTATTGTTTTATTCTCATGTCGTCCTTCCCTTTTTTATTAATAGTTGATATTTTATATTATGTTCCTACATAGTGGCTCACTGGTGTCACCAGGTGTCACGATGCTTCTCTCTCCTTTGAGAATAGCTTGCTGGTTCTGGTAGAGTTCATGGGAGATCGATAGAGGCTCTCACTTTGTGTAGTTATTTCTATGATACATCGTGAGCCTACACAGAATGTACATGACAATCTCTAAGAGACAAGATATGCTTTTAAACTACTGCCAACATTACATTAACTGAACTGAGACCTCCGTTCCATTACGCTATGCATTCGCCTATCTAAAAATGGGCTATTGTATAGCAGAATGTTCACAGAAGTCCGCTTTCCTTTCTAACATTATCTTAGTGTGTTTTTTTTGAAGATGTATTGACTGTCTTTTGAGTTTCAGTGTGGTTTTACTAGATATGTATCGTCTTTCTTTTGAGTTTCAGTGTGGTTTTGGTGAACATGTATTGACTGTGTTTTGAGTTTCAGTGCGGTTTTGCTGAAGATGTATCTAGTATATTTCATTGACATTTTAAAATGGAAGGGGTCAGTGCTAGTGGCCAGAGGAACAGTCTAATTGAGGATTTAATCGAGGTGACTGTTTTGTTCGTTCTTTACTGGTCAAAATTGTGTAATGCTTTAACACAGTGTAATGCTTCTCGACCTTTAATTGAAGAGTCAATGTGTGGGAACACCGTGAGGGTGCATTGATTGTTATAAGAAGCGAGGATATCATGGCATATATGGTGTTTTTGATTGGTATGTTGTGCATTGAAAAAAATGTTTAGAAAGTCCATAGTTACATTATTCATGCATTAGTGTAATGGCTATGCTTGAGACCATCTGCACAATAGTACTATGTTTCAATATATGAATACTCTAAGTTTTTCATTATAGTACTATATTTCAATATAGTATTGTCATACCAATGCCTCTTTGAATTGTAATTAAAAAAAAATAATACCACAAGAACTACAATTTTACTATATATTGGTAGAAGTATTTTTCTATCAACAAAAGTATTTTTACAATACATAGATTTTTGCCTGCAGAAATATTTTTTTACAGTATGCATTCAATCATATCTATTGTGGCAATAGTTCTCACTGGCAAGGAGAACTATCCTAAGTGCTCCTGAATGATAAAACACACGCTCGTTTTCAATGAGTTGTGGAAAGGAGTGTGCATCGAAGATGGAGACAAAGAACCAAAACAGCCTACCTCAGACATAGAGCTTGTCTTTTGGGAAAAGAAGAAAAGAAAATCTTATGCATTAACTGCAACGTCTGTAAATGAAGAGTGAGCCACCATATTTTTCCACTTTCAACTGCCTTTGAAGCCTTACAAAAGCTAAAATAACTTTATGACTCACATTCTGCATTTGAAGTTGTTCAACTCATGATTAAACTCTTCACTCTTGAACAATGAAATAATGATCCCCTTGCTCTTGCATCTCTAGTAAAGTCTATAGTGCACGATATCAAATCCACTAAGTTGAATTAGATATTCCTCTTATCGCTTCTCTCAAGGCATTTTATCCTACTTACTCTAATTATCTTGAGTCATTGCAAGAAAATGGAAATCACAAAGATATCACCTTTGACTCTCTTGTGAAAATGTTTTCTCAAAGAGAGAAAGATTTTGGAAAGAAGACAGCCCTTGAATCTTCTAAAGAGGCTATGTGCCTTGCTCATAAAGAAAATAATCCTCCTAAAGATTCTTCCAGAGGAAGAAGTGGTCAAAGAGGAAGAGGAAGATATTTTAGAGGCAAGGGGGCAAACACTCTCAAGGAGAAAAGGAAGATTTGCACTGCATACGCTACAAAAGAAATGGATCACATGATGCCTCTACATGCAAGCTACCATGGGACAAAATTGAGCGGTAAAGAAAGCAACAAAAAGTTAAAATTGATGATACAGACAAAGGTAAAGCACTTGAATTTGTTCACTATGTTGTTGCACAATGTAACATTAGAGTAAATGAAGATTTATTATGCTTCACTTGCTTCTTGGAAAAATGATTGGTTGCTTTATTCAGGAGCAACCTGCCACATGATTCATAGAAAATATTATTTTGAAAAATTTACTGACAATGTTGATGGAGTATTATACTTTACAGAATAATAAAAAATTAGGCCATCAGGGATTGACATAATCAGGCTTAAACTACGTGGTATTCTAGACATTCCTCTGCATCATGATCTATATCTCCCACGACTGAAGAAAAACTTCGTGTCCTTGGTCCACATCCACCAGCAACGTCACTCCGTTCATATGTTTGATGGTAAGCTTGAGGTAAGAAAAGCATCTGACCACTCACTTGTCATGAGGTGAATTGAAGAAGAAAGGCTTCTCAAGCTGCAAGGACATTTGAACTATGACAACCTCCTCTTGTTGAAGAAAAATGGTGTTGCTGGTTTGTCTACAATTCCTAGAAAATTTAAGCAATGTGATGGTTGTATTCTAGGAAAGCATAGAAAATAGTATTTCCATGATTCACATTCAAGAGCACATAGAAAACTTGAACTCATTCATTCAGATTTATGTGGTCCAAAGCATGTTCCTTCTACAAATGGAAATAAACATATGATGAGATTTATTGATGACTACACCATAATGTGTTGCATTTATTTATTGAAGAACAAATATGATGCTTTTCAAACATTCAAGATTTTTCATAAATGGATTGAAAATGATGCACAATCTCATATTGAGTCCATTCACACTAATAATGGAAAAGAGTACACATCAAATGAATTTGAAAACTATCTTTGCCAACATGGCATCAAACATCAAACAATCGTGCCTTATAATCCCCAACATAATGGTGTAGCTGAAAGAATGAATAGGACAATCTTAAATATTTTACGATCCATGCTCTTCTTAAAAAATGTAAATATAATGTTTTGGGCTGATGCTATTCTATGTGTTGCAAATATAAAGAATAGATGTCCATCTAATGCTATTAGAAACAAGACTCCATATGAAATGTGGTATGGACATGTTCCTTCGGTAAAGCATCTGAGGGTCTTTGGTTCCACCTGTTATGCTTTAATACCAAAGGTACATAGAAACAAACTGGGTGCTAGAAGTCATAAGTGTATCTTCTTGGGGTATTCAAACACCTCCAAAGCATAACATCTGTATGATGAAGTAAACAAAAAGTTTGTTGTATCTAGAGATGTAATTTTTCTTGAATCATCCAAAACTGACAATGTTGTTGAGTGGCAACTTGATCACTTGGATAGATTCATAAAAGAAAATTCATTTTAGGAATTTGATAATCATATTCCACATCTTGAAGGGGGGATTCCTATACTAGATCAACATGTGGAATCTTCTTTTGAAGAACACTCTCCCCATCTTGAAACTCCAACAACGGATGATGCTTTAAGTGATGTGATTGACATAATTGAGAGACTTAATTTTGATTTAGTGCCAACTCAATCATCAAAGTAGCCTGGACCATCTGATAAAGGTCCCCCAAAGTGGATGACAAAGAAACTTGAAAGTGTTCATCGTGATGAGATTGGAAAGACAGGAACTAGAAATTCAAACTAGCAAAATGGAGGTGATGTAGATGACTCTAATTCACCTATTGATATGGATGTTTCTTATGATTGTGAATTGAACTTTTCTACAGATTTTGAAACAACATCCTTCCAAGAAGCTTCTTCTCATGATGAATGGAAAGAAGCGATGAAAAAGGAGTATGATGCCCTCATAAAGAATGGCACTTGGAAGCTGGTGGATCCTCCATTACAAACCAAACCAATTGGGTTCAGGTGGATCTACAAGAACAAGTATAAAAAGATGATGGCTCACTTGACAAGCACAAAGCTAGGCTTGTGGCAAAAGGTTTTTCACAGAAGGAATGGGTCGATTATGAGGATACTTTTTCCCCCACAGCAAAATGGGCTACCATCCAGACAGTCTTTGCCCTAGCAGCTCAGAACGGTTGGAAAGTCCATGAAATGCATGTAAAAAATGCTTTCTTGAATAGAGATCTAAAAGATAATGTTTTTATGTCGCAGCCTGAACGAATTTATATGAAAGGACACGAACATAAAGTATGCAAACTGTTGAAGTTCTTGTATTGCCTCAAACAAGCACCGCAAGCCTGCTATGAAAAACTAACTGAGCATCTTCTGAAACTCAATTCCAAACATTATGATCTTGATGATGCAACTTTATTTGTCAAGAAAGTTGGCAAAATAGTTGTATATCTTGTGGTATATGTAGATGATCTTTTAATGACGGGGAACAATGAAAGCTATATTGCATCCATACAGAAGGAATTGGGGAAAAGTTTTGAAATGACTGATTTGGGCTATGTTCGTTACTATATTTGTATTGAAGTAACCTAATTCTGAATTCCATATTTCTTTCTCAAAAGAAATACATTGGAGATCTGTTGAACAAGTTTGACATGAAAGAATGCAATCCTCTTACTACTCCAATGGAACAAAACTTAAAGCTCACATATGTTGAAGGAAAAGAATTTGAGGATGCAACAAAGTATATATAGATTCAATGATGTCTCAACTACCTAACTACTACCAGACCAAACATTTTGTTTTTTTTAGGAATCCTCTCCAATTTTATGCAAAAGCCTTGTGAGGGATATTGCTCTGCTGCAAAATGAGTTCTAAGGTACTTGAAGGGAACTCAGGGCTTCCGAATCAAGTATACACAGGTGGACAACGTCAACTTGATTGGATACTCTGATTCAGACTTCGATGGAGACAACAAAACTAGGGTATCTACTTCAGGACATGCTATGAGTCTTGGATCAGGAGCTGTCTCCTAGAGATCATGCAAACAATCAGTTCGAGTAGATTCCATAATAGAAGAAGAATACGTGGCAGCAACTGAAGCAAAAAAAGAAATTGTGTGCCTCAAGAAAATTCTTGAAGATTTGTAGGTAAAACAAGTACAATCAACTCCACTCATGGTTGACAATACCTCTGCAATAAAATTTGCCAAGAACCAAAAGTTCCATGATAGAATGAAGCACATCAATAGTAAATATCATCTGATTTGACATCATGTTGAGGCCAAAATAATCCATCTCCACCATTGTTCCACTAATGAGTAAATTGCAGACATCTTCACCAAAACACTTGGAAAAGAAAAACTTGAATCATTCAAAATGATTCTTGGACTCACCAACATCCCTTTAGATTAAGGGGGGAATGTTGACACCCTATGATCAGGATTGAGTGAACATATTGTAAATAAATAAGTGAGTAATGTGAATAGTCATCGAGAGATGAAGTGAACACTCTCTCCCTCATGCATGTAATGGAGACCAACCTAAAGGAATAAACATACGAATCAATTTTGCTTTGAGGAGTTATTGCCTGATTTGACAATAACATTTGTTCCTCTCTCTTTCCTTTTTTGCATACATTACATCCATTTAAAGATTGGATTTAACATATGCTAAAAAAGAAAAAGAAACAAAGAAAATGTTACATCCATACTTTAATTTGCAGTAACCACTGTTACATGCAAATGTTGTGTGTGGTCATTTTAATATAAGCAATAAAGTTTGTTATATATTTCAACTATTTTACAAAGTTTGACATGTATTGAACTACAATTAAGTGTTCTAAATAAATTTCTAAATAAGTAGGTAAATTTGTGTTTGGTAATTTTGTTTACTCAATCTAGTTTTGTTAAGAATATCATGATTCTTGGTTGTGCAATAATTTTGTTAAAAAGGAAAACTAAATGTTACGTTTATTAGGGATTGAGATTAACAACAAAAAGTAGAATTCAAATATATATTTATTTGTATAGTAAATTTAAAAATATAGTTAATTATATAGTTAAATAGTTTCATAACTTCAAATATAGTGTTTAACAATTTTAAACTTAATTTTCTTATATAATTAAGACCAATTATGTTAGTGTATCCCAATCCTATTTGAATACTTATAATATTTCGATCTCTAATAAGGCGCTAATGAAAACTGCTAGTGTAATTATTTGACATTTTTTTTCTCGGAAAGTAACAATAAATTTACAAGGAGGACGAAGCCTCGACAGAGAAGAGCAGCATGCTTTCACCCTTATAGAACTATCCCATGATTGGGAGGATCAATTATAGTGTTCACAAAACCAAACATAGGACCTTGAACAAAACAGCATAAGGTCCTCAAAAAGCCAACCCACATTAACCCAGACAAAACCAGGGAGACAGATCACCTATTCGCCTAAAAAGAACCAAAGAAAGAAGAAATAGGAGAATAAGATCCGAAAATAAATCAGAGAATATGTCCACAAGAATCAGGTAAAGTCACATGACCTTGCAGCATACCAGAAGTCATCATTATTGATTGTAGCATCCTCCCCATTACCACCAGGAGGAATCGAAGTTTGAAGAGTGCTGCCTGAATTAGCTTCAATAGATGTTGAAGCCGAATCACCACCCATAGCCATGTCTACCATTTTCCTTTCATTTTGTGAGTGGGCCTGACCACTCTCACTCTGCTGTGGCTCGACACCCTGGCAACCCACGAATCTGAGGCCTCCCTAAGAGGAATCCACCCTAGTGTGAGCTGAAGCACGAGGCAGAGACTCCTCCTCCGATATAATAATGGAAATGTTTGCAGATATGATGGGCCTGAGTAAACTGTTTTGAAACCTCAAATGATAATTATAAAACGCGTCATACAGAAGAGGCCTGCAGGAGGGGCTGGAAGGGGGAATTAACTGAGAATTAGCTTGTGCATCCTGAGAATTACTGCGTCCTCCACGACTTTCTCCCTGACGGCTACTCATCGTGTGCCTGACCATTTCCCAACAACACGAAATAGAGTCCCGTGCCCAGGCAAACAAGGTGAGAAATAACGTTGGATAACAGTCACCAGAGCAAGTAGGGGTCGAGCTCTGATACCTAAGATAAATCTTCTGCGGAAAGACTCCAAAAGGGAATGGTAGAAGCACTAAACTGGAGAGCAGATCTTGAGGAGAAAGACCAAGAATTTCATTATTATAACTTTTTGAGCATTGTAATTACCATGGAAAACAATTAATTTCTCCTTCCCTCAGATTTGAGTTTGCATCAAATGAGCTTTCTTGATCTTGACACCGGCCTGCATAATGGCTCTGAGCTGCGAAGGACAGGACAAAACGCCGACTGCCATTAATAATAACATTAACTCTGAATTGGTTCACCCACATCCGGGGGTGTAATTATTTGACATTAGATTTGTAGAAAACAAACATTATGTTTCAACAATATTTGAATTTTTAAATTCTATTTTCCTAGACTTTAGATTTGGAGAGAATGGGCATTTAAATGATGTTTGGACGACACCTGGGCATATGCTGCATAGGAAGTGAGCATGGCCCCGAAAGCTGGTATTTCTAGGAGAAAAGTGGTATTTGTATAGTCTGTATGGCAGCCACATGCACTCAAATGTATTAATTTAAATAATTCAATTTATTACCTTAAATTATAATTGATTTAAAAGTTTATATATTAATATAAATATATTATTATTTCAATTATTTAATATTTCCTTTATGTAGGTGTACGCCAAGAGTAATCTGATGGCAATGGAACAGGACAGCAACTGGCATAGCCACATGGCTACCAGTAAGCTTGCACAGAAAGCAATTAAACCGTTTCGTAGTAGCAGTAAATGCCATTAAATTTGGCACTCGAATCAACTCACTAGTGCCGTCATGCCTCAGCTCTGCGTGATGGAGACCTTAGTAAATTATCTCATGCTTTGAAAAGTTCCCTTATCATATAAGTGAATTTGAATGTATCATAAATTTACCTTCAACAAAAAAAATTACCATATTAAAATTCCAAATTATGTAAAATTTTAGACATCTTTACTCTTTACTAAAGCTAACACCATTTATTAAATCCAAGGAAAAAATTTAATTGAACACAAACAATCTAGAAGCTTTCTCCAAAAGCTTTTAATATTTATTTTAATTCAACATTTTTAAAAGAAATATTTCAAAGGAAAATCCATACATAGGGATATAAAATGTTTAAAGAAAAAATATTTTCACATCAAAGTTGTAATATTTGAGAATATTAATTTGAAGGAGTGAGAGAGGGAGAGAATGGTAAGAAAGAGAGAGATATAGTGACAAGGTTGGATGGCAAAGAGAGAGAGAAAGAGAGAGAGATATACATGGGAGAGAGATTGTAAGAAGTTTGGATGCAAGAGAGAGAGAGAGAGGGTGAGAGATATTGGGGGCAGAAAGCGAGGTAGTAGAGAGACGAAGGACTGGAGAGAGGACTTGATAGAGAGGAGTTGAGAGGAAGGGATATAGAAATGGACTTGGGGGGGAGACAAAGTTAATAAGAAAGACATAGAGAGAGAAAAGTGGAGCGAGAAAGAGAGAGGGAGTGATAAGGGAGAGATAAAGAAAGAGTGTGTACGTTTTGGGGTGAGATAGTGAAAAATAAAGAGAGATGGAAGGAAGGAGGGAGAGAAAGGGAGGGGAGATAGAGTGAGGTGGGAGACAAAGGGAGAGAGATGAAGAGAGAGAGGACATGAGAGAGAGGAGAGAGGGAGGGAGAGAGGTCAAGAGTTGTAGGGAAATAGATATGTAGGGAAGAAGAAAGACATATAGATAAAAAGGTGGAGAGAGAGAGAGAAAGAAAGAGTGAGAGAGGGAGAGAAGTGTAAGAAAGAGAGAGTGGGGAGATAGTGACAGGGCTGGAGGGTAGATAGAGAGAGAGAGAGATAGAGAGTGGGGGGGGGGGGGGTAGGGATGTTAGGTCCCTCTACTACTAGTGTAAACCCTTATTGTTATTAGTGCAACCACTTTACTATATTATTTTGCCCATATAGTCCCCATATTGTTATTAGTGTACCCCATAGAAGCCCACTATTGTTATTGTTGTGGCCCTACAATATTATTGTTATGTAGGTTCTGATTGTATTCGGACCACTTAGACTCCTATATATAGGAAGGAGGTCTTGTCATTGGTATCATCCAATAATGTTTTATTTGTGTAATGTAAAGGAGGTTTCCCCCTTGAAGAGGTTAATTTCTATGTTGTTGATCTGAATTTTCTATATTTTTTTTAGTTGGATTCACAACATTTGGTATTAGGGCATTGGATTCTGGGGTTTCTCTTCTCCAAAGAGGTCGTCATGGATTTTTCTCTCTAACTTTTTTTTAGATCCTCAAGTCCGAATTTCAGATCTTTTCTCACTATATATTCAGAGATATGATCTTAGGAAATTAGGGTTTTTGCAAGCTCCAGAATTCCATCTCAAATAGGTCATTGTGGCATTTTCGCTATACATTTCTTTCTACAAAGTTTCAGACACTAATATGAAAACCCATTTGAGTTGAATCCTTAATTAAGTTTGGGCCCAAATTTCATATATTGTTTCTATATGCTTGGGGAGTTATTGCTGAAGGAATTAAGGGTTTTTATAGGCTCCCAAATTACATCCCAAATAGGTGATCTTGAGAAAATCGTCATAACTTTTTCTCTCAGTATCAGATTGAAATTTCATAAGAAGTTACAGAATGGGGACAATCTTTAGTCTTTTGAGCATTTTTTCAGGTATGAAAGTCAAAATGGTGAAACATAGCACTTCGTACAAGTTTGCTATACTGAAAAAGTATATAATGAGGTCATCTTGGGAGATTGGGCATAAATCTTTATTCAAGAATCCAAATTTGATCAGGTTGGTGGCATTGGAAAGAGGACACAGAGGAAAATGCAATTAAAAAAATAAAAATTCACAATTTTACTACAAATCGTATTATCAAATTCC
>APFE030570920.1:1548-29671 GCA_000404065.3 Pinus taeda
GTTTCTTTTCCTGCAACTGATTCTTATACAAGACCTTTTCATTGAATATTACATCCTGCTCCTAATGATTTTGTGATTTTCATAATCATATAAGCGATAACCAAAATCATTAACACCATATCCAATAAAGGTACATTTCTTTGACTTTGCTTCAAGCTTTGTTCTATTTTCTTTATCAATATGGACAAAGGCTTCACAACCAAAAGGCTTTAAAATAGAGTAGTTTACCTTTTTACCTGTCCATGCTTCCTCTGGAACACCACCATCCAAGGAACTTGAAGGCCCTCTATTTATTAGATAAACAGCAGTATCTACATCATCTGCCCAAAACTGTAAAGGCAATCCTGCATGCAATCTCATGCACCTTGCACGCTCCATGATTTTCCTGTTCATCCTTTCTGACACACCATTTTCTTGTGGTGTTCTTGGAACTGTTTTCTATCTGCAAATTCCATGCTCTGAACAGTACTTATCAAACCCTTTGCTGCAATATTCACCTCCATTGTCTGATCTAAGACACTTCAATTTCTTTCCCGTCTCAATCTCAACCAAAGCTTTCCATTTCTTAAAAGTATCAAATACATCAGATTTATTCTTAATACAATAAATCCAAGTTTTTCTAGTTGCATCATCAATAAAAGTAACATAATAACGAGAGCCACCGAGAGATGATACCTGAGCAGGTCCCCATACATCTGTATGCACAAGCTCCAATTTTTCATTCTTCTTTTCTTTCCCAACTCTGAGAAATCTGACTCTCTTCTGTTTTCCATAAATGCAATTCTCACAGAAATCCAAATCAACATTCTTCAAACCCGGCAACAAATTCCTTGAGTGAAAAATCTTCATCCCTTTTTCACTCATGTGTCCAAGCCTATGATGCCATAATGCTGCATCTGCTCCTTTGGAAGTTAAAGCATTAACAGAGTTAGAAATACCATTGCATAAATACAATGTACCAACCTTTTCGCCTTTTGCTATTACCAGGGCTCCTTTGGTGACCTCCAAGCTTTATCTGTGAAAGTTGTCACACAACCTTCACCGCCTAACTGCCCTGTTGAAATCAGATTTTTCTTTAGATCTGGAACATGCCTTACCTCCTTTAGTAGCCATTGGTTTCCATTCTGCTGTTTTACAAGAACCTTACCCATTCCAACAATTTTACAGGGTTTATCATCACCCAAACGAACTTGTCCAAAATCTCCTTGAACATAGTCATGAAAGTATTTCTTATCAGGTGTGGCATGGAATGAGGCCCCTGAATCTACCACCCAGGAATCAGTAATATTTTCGAAAGAAAGAATCAAAGCATCTTGTAACACCTCACCTGTCACATTTGCTTCATGATTGTTTTCTTGCTGTGAATCTCCTTCTTTTCCCTTCCGAGATCTACAGTCTTTCTTTAGGTGTCCTTTCTTTCCGCATTTCCAGCACACTATCCCCGATCTGGACTTGGATCTGCCTTTCCTTGATTTACTGCGATATCCTAAGCTCTTTCCTCTTTCCATTTTTCTTCCCCTAGACTCTACACTCAAAGCATTACCCGATGTCTCACCGGAGCATTTCCGTCGCATTTCCTCGCTAAGGATAGCACCGACAACATCATCAAACTTTAAAGTACTAGATCCAGAAATAGATTTACTAATGGCCATTACTAAACCATTCCAACTTTCTGGAAATGAGCACAAGAATAGCAGAGCTCTAACTTCATCATCAAAGTTTACCCCTACAAAACATAACTGACTTGTAACAGTATTAAAATCATTTAAATGGTTTGCAACAAATCCACCTTCCGACATCTTCATATTAAATAATTGTTTCATAAGAAATACCTTGTTTGAGGTCGAGGGTTTTTCATATAGTTTCGCCAATGCCTTAATCAAACCCCCTGTCGTTGTTTGCTTTGAAATGTTGAAGGCGACCGACGCTGAGAGGCACAACTATACCGTTCTGAGTGCCTTTCGATCGAGAAGGTTCCATTCTTCATCTATCATACCTGTCGACATCTTTGTTTTTCTGCCCAATGGTAAGTACAAATCTTTCTGATATAGATAATCTTCCATTTGCATCTTCCACAGCAAGAATTTTTGGCCGTTAAATTTCTCGACCCTAAACTTACCATCTTCCGCCAATGCTCCCACTCAAACGAGGAACCCTTCTTTCATGGGAGTTTATCAGCCAAATAAACCTTCAGCTCTGATACCATTTGTTAGAAAATTATATATTATAAAGCAATGGAACACATAGAATATTGCATGAATATAAACACAGAAAACACATAAAACCAAAGAGACACAAATATATGTGGTTCACCCAGTTTTGGGCTATGTCTACCCCTAACAGCCAGTCCTTCCTTTCTATTATCCAACAAAATGAAGAGACACAACCTACAATAGATTCGTTGTAATATCCTCTGTTTTCTCTCACTGTCTCACCTCTCTGTTTCTCGCTCGGAGAATACACATCTATTATGCAGCCTCAATACAATGCCCTCATAAAAAGAGAGGGGTTGCCTTCTAGGGCAAAAAACCCTAAACTAAACATAAGTTCTATCATCAAATCATTCACCTAATGAACGGCCCAGATTGACTAAAAATTACTATACTTTTACAAGGCAATTTGACATCTGTTTTTAGCTTCGGGGGCGCTGCCCCCGAAACCCCCACCAGGGGACCACTAGCCCCCGGACCCGCCAGCCGGGGGGAATCGACCCCCCCGAACCCCCACGGGGAACAGTCCCCCCACCACCACCCCCCCGCTTGGAGGGGTATACAAACTCCCTGGGGTATACATCCGGCTAAAACAAATACCTCTAAATAATCATGCTCCACACTCAACAAGGAGGACATGAGGCTTATTCATTTACAGATGGATTTTGTTTCTATCATCAAATCAGGATTGCACTAGAGGATAGGCATAAGACCACCTTTGCAACAGAGTGGGGCTCATATCAGTATATAGTGATGCCTTTTGGGTTGAAGAATTCCCCTGCTATATTTTCAAGAGTTGTAGTCGCAGCATTCAAGGAATACATACATAAATTCCTGAAGGTATACTTTGATGATTGGATAGTATTTGGACTATTGAAAAAGCATAATGTGAGTTTAAGGCTTATGTTGGACATATGTAGGTAGTACCGGATCTCATTGAACTTAAAGAAAAGTATATTTTGTGTGCTTTTTGGCATACTATTGGGGCATGTTGTGTGTAAGCAAGGTTTGATGGTGGATCCAGTGAAGATAGTGGTCATTGTGAACTTATCTCCACCAAAAACAGTGGGACAATTATGCACTACATTGTGACACACTTGTATTATAGAAAATTCATTAAGGGGTATGCGAAGATAACTATGCCAATGGAGAAACTATTGAAGAAAGATGTGACTTTTCAATGGAGTGAAGAATGCCAAAAAATTCTTGATATATCGAAAGAAAATATGGTAATTATGCATATCTTAGCATTCATAGACTGGAATAAGGAGTTTCACGTTCATGTAGATGCATCTTGCATATCTTTGGGAGTAGTATTGCCACAACCTAGTGTAGGAGAAATCTATCACCCTATAGCTTTTGCAATTAGGAAGTTGTCTAAAGCAGAGAAGAACTACACTACCAAAGAAAGAGAAGGTTTATCTATGGTATATGCATTAAATAAATTCAGACGTTATTTGTTGGGACCACATTTTAAGATGTTCACATATCATTCTGCATTAAAATATTTGTTCGATAAGCCTGTCCTAGGAGGGAAAATTTGTAGATGGTTGTTGTTATTTCAAGAGTACGATTTTGAAGTTTTTGTTAAACCATGAAGGTTGAATGTTGGGCATAATCATCTATCAAGGTTAGAAATAGGAGAAGAACCAATGAATATTGAAGATAATCTTCCCGACACATAGTTGTTTGCAATCAAGATTGCAGATGATCACTTTGCAAACATTATTCAGTTTTTGGCTACAAGAACAACCCCTATGGAATACACTATCAAAAAGAGGAAGGAGTTGGTGGTAAAAGTCACATTTTTTTGTTGATAACAGGACATTTGTATAAGATGGGACCAAATGAAATAATGCACAGGTATGTCCTGAACATGAAAGACAGACTATTTTGGCAGAAGCTCATGGAGGCGTATCTAATGGACATTATGCAAGGAATGCTATTACGCAGAAGGTATTAAGAGCAGGATTATGGTGGCCCACACTGCATAAGGATGCAAAGGAGTATTGTCAAACATGTGATGTATGTCAAAAAACTAGGAAGTCATCAAGGAGGGATGAAATGCCACTAGTGTCATAGGTGAAATTGCAGGCCTTTGACAAATGGGCCATTGATTTCGTTGGACCTATCAACCCACTTGGGAAGAAGACTGACACGAGGTATATAACCATAGAAACCGATTATTTGACAAGATGGATTGAGGCACAAGCAGTTAGGGATTTTAGTGTAGAAACTACTGCGAAGTTCATTTTTAAATATATTTTGTCCAGATTTGGGTGTCCAAAGGTCTTGATGAGTGATCAAGGATCACATTTCCTTAATAAGACCATTGAAGCATTGACTAGAGAACTCCAGGTGTATCATCAGAAGAGAATCCCATATCATCCTCAGGGAAATGGTACAGTCAAATATTTTAACAAGATTTTGGAAAATGCACTGACCAAAGTGCGCAATGTGAACAGAGATTACTAGGATCTGACAATTCCAGTGGTGTTATGGGCTTATATAATCACATGAAAGAAGTTGACATGCTAGACACCATTCAGGTTTGTTTATGGGCAAGAAGTTGTGATACCCATGGAGTATATTGTTCCAAGCTTAAGGATTGTAGCCTTTACAGACATGGTCGACCCTGATATAATGGAGGAGATAATGGCGTAATTGCTCGCATTAGAGGAAGACATATTGTAGCAAGGTTTCATCAATAGGTGCAGAAAGTAAGATAAAAAGCTTGGCACAACTGGCATATCAAGCAAAATACCTTCCAAGAAGGAGATCTTTTCGTTTTGTATGATAGTAAATTTGTGAAGTTTCCATGAAAGTTTAAGATGCATTGGTTGGGACCCTATATCATCAAGCATATCACAGATGGAGGCGCAGTTCAATTGGAGAAGTTGAATGGACAATTGATACCAGGGAGGGTGAATGGCAACAGGTTGAAAATGTATAGGGACAACCCTACCATGGTAGCTTCGCTCTAAAAATAAAGGAGAAAAGTCTTAGTGCCACCTTCATTTGAAAGTGGGCACTGGACTATAGACTACATTGCAGAAAATAGCTTCGTTATCGGAAGGTACTTTGTGACAGTCAGGAGTATGCCGAAGTTCATAATAACCATGACACAAAAAGGATTATTCGCTACGACGAAAGGTGCATCAAATTTTGCCAGAAGTATGATCGTTAAAAAGGACACTGCTCATTAGAGGAGCAGCATCCTGCCAATATTTTGGCACTTTGTTTTCTGAGAGCTCAAAAATCACTAAGTATTGAGAAATTGTAGAAGTTGCACTACTACATGAACACTGAAGATATCATTCGCATATTCGAAGAGAGAGGTATAGAGGGAATTATGGAAGCTACAGCACCATCTAGTATACCCGCACTATCGCCCCTCACGCAGTGAAGATCGCCAAGGAAGAAACCAACTCTGGAGCAAAGAACAAAGAAGAAGCAAGATAATAAGCCTAAGAAGCCTGTTGAACCACAACTAGAAGCCCAACCCATAATGGATGGTGAAGAAGAAGCAGAACAACAGCAGATGGAGATAGAGAGCACAACAATTTTGTCCCCGTTGCTACCATATTTATCACCCAACAAACCCAACGCCAAACTAGTGAAAGACTCCAAAGATGTGAAGTATGGAACATTTACACAATTACTACCAGAAGAAATACCTTTTGAAGGATAATTTCTCATAGCAATCCCATAGTTGAAGTTTGAGGATAAGGAATTCAACAACTGTAACAAATATGCTCAATTCACACCAAGAAGGTACTTGAAGCGGGTCCATTACCCAGCGAGCAGAGTAAAAAGATTGGAACCACATTAGTGGGCGCAAGGGTTAGAGCGATCAGGCTTACTGAACATGTTGAACATGGTGCACTTCAGAACAAGTACACCTAACACAGTCTACATAAGACAATTGCTCGTGTTGGTGCATGAAAAATGCCTCTGGATGGGAAAGAGGATCCCCATTGACAAGATGCTAATATCGTGGATTACCAGGTTGCCATACCAAGGAAGGGACCCCACTGAAGATTTCATGGGTAAGGATCAGGACAAAGTGATAGCATAGAACATGAAGGAGAAGTTTGGCTTGGTCAAGAAAACACGAGGCTATGATATAAATTTGATCAGTGACCAAGGAGTACACTTCGCCATACATATCTTAGCTAGGAATATTATGCAAAAATGTCGAGCCAATGAAGTCCCCACAGCAGTTGTTTCCTTAGCTGCACAATGCAACAACAAGGTCTAGTAAAACTGGGCCAAATATCTATGTAGAGAATTCCTAGAATATTTTTAGGAAGCTCAAGAGGAAGGTAAGACCTTTCATTACGCATGGCTTATTTTTATCATAGCATTATTGACATGGAAGGAGAAGGAGGATTCGTAGTTTCCTCCGGTAGAAGAAGATGCGTGTGACGTCGCACAATATGCCTCGCTCTAGTATACCAAGGAGACATCACGAACATAGGGGAATAGAATATCATTTGTCTTGTATCACATGGATTTACACATGTTGGTAAATCAGCATGCTAGACTATCACCAAGCTTGTACCAACAAGATAAGTTTTTTGCGAAGTTCAAAGCATACTTTCATAGAATCTATGTATAGGCTCAAAAGGATATAATGAAGACATGGCATGCTCTGCCATACTTAGTTGTCGACGATCATCTTGTGACATTAACATAGCAGTGGCCCACAAAATGGATGACTGCAATTGAGAAAGATGCAGGAGATAGTGAAATAGAGAAGGAAACTTTGCAGCATTAGGAAACAAGTGGTAAGGATAAAGAAAAAGATGAGCAGGAGCAAGAAAAGGATCAGGAGCACAACGAAGAGCGGACTAGGGAGTAGATAGAGATAGCAAAAGGAAAGAGGAAGATGCAGATTATAACTCCATCGAGGAGCTGAAAGAAGCATAAAGCAGATAAATCCAAGGGTGCAATGCCACTGGTCCTTACTAATGGGGATGTATATGAAATTGGGGTGAAAGTTCAAGAATTCACAGCGGAGTCATGAAACAAAATAAATGACCACTATGGCACGCTTCTGATAGGTGTTGAGCAGGGTATTACAAAATTGAAAATATTGGTGCAAATATCCAGACAACTAGCGCAGATAGGCCAAAGACTCCATCTAGAAAGACTAATAGAGACGACATTTGGGATGAGGATAATGTAGATACCTACTGGAGCTCTGTAGTTTGACTCTGTCAAAGTCAAGTAGTAGGAAATAGGTTGGGATAATGTCGTTATGAACATGACGGTGTTGTCCATTCCGGTATTACATGACTTGCACCAAGGCATCATGAATGAGCTAAAGGAGCGTGAATAACGCACCTCACAATTAAATATTCACGTAGAACAAGAGTGCACTGCACTTAAGAAATAGTTCAACCAGGCCATTAAGGATAAGGATCAAGTAGAGCTACAGCAACAGAGATTGAAAGAGGTGGTCGAAGCCACTTTTAGAGAAGTTCCATACATGGATGTCTATGAGGAGGAATCAATAGAAGATAAGGTCACGAAGCTCGGCCTTGAAATCAAGGAATCAAAAAAAAAGATCGTCAATGTGCAGTTCGAATATGAAATAAATATCAGTGAGCTACAAATGAAGCTACAACCATCCACGCCACGAGAAGTGCGCAAACATAGGTAGATCAACCTAAAGACTGCAGTGACGGGCATCTCTGAGATAGTGGTAGAGTGTGGAAAATTTTTGCATGAGACTTTGCATATTTTGACTTCACTACAAGAATATCCGAACATACAAAAGATAGAAGAAAACATCTAGCAGAAGCAGAAGTAGCTAGAGGAGATTCGGGAAACTGCGAAGACCTTTCCATTCTCACTGAAGCTCTCCAGAATCAGTGAAGGCAAGGCACCTCAGAAATAGACAGAAGAACTTAAAAGGGGAGAGAAAAAAATTTATGAAGAGAACTCAACCATGGCAGGATGAGGCTCTCCAGCTATTGCAGGAAGTGGATGAGAAGCTCCAGGAGCTTCGAAAAAAGTAAGGAGAAGTGTTGCAGAAGACTGTAGGACCAGTGATAGAGGAACTACTGAAAGAAGTGCGCAGAGAAGAGAAGCAAGAAGCAGATATACTACAGTAGTACAACATCTCCTACAACAACATCACAACAAAGATTTGAGGCAAAGCAGTTGAGTGACTCAGGACGAGTCACATGTGAGTGTTGGGGGCATGTTGGGCACAACCCAACTTGGCCCATGTTTTGGTCAAAACTCTACATTTTAGGGAGTGGAGTGAACAGTACAGCAGAGCTATGTACCGTGCGATGTTTTAGGGGCTTCGAGGTGGGTCGAAGTCTCTTCCTTTTGTAATGGGTTTGGGCAATAGTTGATTTTTTTAGGAGAACCATGGTATTTTTGATATACCCGTTGATATAATTAATATATATAGGAGAAAAGATGTAAGTTGAAATCATAATATAGTAATGATTCAAGCATAAGAAAATATATTTGTAATCTGTGGTTGGGTCTTGAAGGAAAGGCTCCGCAACTGAGTGCGCTGACACCTGCAGCTGGGTGCACAGGTCGAGGAATTGTAAATTGTTTCAAGGAATTAATATAAGAAGTAAAAATTTGATGGACATAACTTGTGTATGATTATTGTGTATCTTTTGCTTTATGTCCAGTATTTTGGATATATTTTACTTCTATGCGGTATTGTTTATGGTTTTTAATGGCATGGTTAAGTAGATAACCCAACCCTGCAAAGTAATCTATGTATGTTAAGGATAAAAGAACATAAAAATACCACATCGTATCATTCCTCAAGGCTGCAGAAACATGGTTTTGCATCCTCGCATAATCACTTCGGATGAGACTGCAATCTGCTTGTAGGTTGTTTTCAAGAGGGTCGGTGATTGAGGGTTTTTTTCGTGCGTAGTAAAATCTGAACCTGGGTCAGCCCAAACAAACCAACAGAAAGGTATCAATTCAAGAAGATAACCTGAAGGTCAATAAGGGATATCACTTTCATACAAAATCTATGATCAGCTTGAAGTTTAGAAATGCTCGATATAATGCCTTCATCTATGATGTCAAGAAGAAAGTGATGAGCAAGAGAGATAACATATATCCTATCACAAGATTGAAGAGTGAAGATTGCTCCATGATACCACGAAAGGAAGGAAGCTTGATACAATAAATGTGAAGAAAATGATTCATGTAGCTATGAAGAAAAAGTAGCTAATACTATTATAAAAACAAGCTATAAAGCTTATGGTGGTGACTTCCCAAATAGATAGGAAGTCTAGAAAATATTATGATTTTGAGAGGGAGTAAAAGAGTCTCCTTACTTAGGAGCAAGGATCTATTCTCTAATAAAAAGGAGAATAGGGATATCCTTTGTGGTTGAGAGGGAGTGATATTGGACATCACATGTGCATTATCTTCTTCATGTGTCATACACTTAACTAGGACTAACAACCATAAGTCTAAGTGAAGGTCATGGAGAAAGAATGGTGAAGGATTGGATAAGAATCTTTGGTTTCCTTAAGGATAGAGCAACCAATAATAGAAAGTGACTAACACTCTTTGAGGATAGGATAGGTGTCCAAGATAATAATGGTCGAAGAGTACTGATATTCTTTGATGATTTGGAATCCAAGATAAGAATAGTACTAAAAGGACATACCTAGTGAACATCTGGATGGGGTATGTGCCTTGTAGAGGTAGTGTGTATCACATGTAAAGCCTCCCAGCATAATTTTCTTGAATAAATATGAGATTGTCTAGATAGGCCTCAAAGACAATGTTGGTCATAATGATGATGCTTATAGTTGGTTTATCAATCTAACTCTTCCTATGAGAACTCTTCAGTTTGAGAATGATGTTGTATTGGTTGTACAATTCTTAATACCTCCCTAGTTAAGAGGGAGTGTTGAAAATGTAACTAGTTTCGGTCTTCATAATTGTTGTTGTATTCATTTCAATACGTGTCTTATGTAAAAAACAAAAGAATAAAATAAAATTTTATTATTCTAAAGCATGGGTTTCATGCTCTTTATTGATGGCATTCTAGATAAAATCATGTTCTTCATGCTTCTAGGGTTTGTTAGGTCATAGGATTTATTGTCATGAGTCAAAAGAGTCAACATCATGTTTATAAGATCCTTCCGAGCAAAATATATCTTGTAAAACAATGAGTCTAGAAAGTCTTAGAAACCTCCAAAGTACAAGTCAGCCCTGGAAGCTTCAAGTCAACCTAAAGGATGGAATTCGACCCCTTGGAAAGGATATATAAAAGAGAAAATTCGACCTCATTTGGCACTCACTCATCATCAAGTTCAATATCTCTTGAAAAGGTTTGATCTAAAGCAAGAAAATAGAAGGAAGGTGGACCAAAGGTCTACAAGGTAAAAGAATTCAAAGAAAACTTTTTTTTGGCTCTATCTCTCTCACAAGTGTGAAAATTGAGGGTTTTTGTAGCTACAACGGAGGACAAAACTGTAGGTCTAAATTGCAGAAGAGTGAGTTGCAGTATCAAGATGCTAGAAGAGAGAATACTCTATCTTGACCTCGTTGACCTTGGGAGGATTTGTATTGCTCAAGGAAGGACTCTTGAAGAAGTTGGATTAGGGTTTCTACAGTAGCTTCAAGGCTGAAAATGTAGGATGAAGTTGCAAGATGAAATTACAGGGCAGAGGTTGTGGTCGAAGTTGTAGCTAGAAGTTGGTTCTAAAGGAAGAGCTGACTTGGTACTTGAAGGAGGACGTGGTCTAAGGTTTGAGTCTTTGTTGTATAATTTAAAGCAGATTATATAAGAAGATAATATTTTATGGTTTTTCCCCTTAGATGATTTTTTCCCTTGCTTGGAGCCTAACTTTTGTGTCCACTACTTTATTATTTTGGTCCTGATATTTTTTCGTTGAAGAATATCTAATAAAGAAACACAAGAAGAATAATAAACATCATAAGCAAGTCTTAAGGCTAAGGAAAATTGGAATTAATAGCTTCCACATTACATTTTCCAACATTATAGTTGTATATTGATGAACATATCGTGATTGGGCTGATATGAACATATTCGTGACAGGGTATTTTTCATGATGCATGTGGATCCAGTTTGAAGGATTGTGAAAAGTGGTCCATTATAGGTTGAAGAAGGAGGTGGGTGCCTCCATCAAGGTTGGTGCTTCAATCAAGTTGAAGCATATTGAAAGTCAATGCTTGCATGCTATCCAGGTCGGTGCCTCAATCAGGTTGAATCCTTTTGCAAGTCTGTGATTGCATATTTTCGATGTTGGTGCCTCAATCAAGTTGTAGCCTACAGTGGGTTGGTGCCTGCATATCTATTTTGTGGGTTTGTTCCTCCAGAAGGTTGGTGCTTGCAAATCCATTTTGGGGTTGGTGCCTGTAAATCAATGCAATAAAAGATTGAAGCAGATAAAAATATTTGTGGTTTTCTCCCATAAGGGTTTCTGTGTACATCTGGTGTTTTCATGTGTTAATGTGATGATGATGTTTATTGATTAAAAAAAAAAAAATTGGTAAAATTGGTTGCCACACTAATTAACCCCCCCCACCATTAGTGTCATAATTATTCTAAAAATTGGCATAATAGTAGTTTCATTCAAGAATAGTTAATCAGTAGAAGGTTGATCATAGGGAAGATGGCATCTATCAGAGCTTCAGGAAAGTATCCTTGGTTTGATGGAACAATCTATGATTTCTATAAAATAATAATTGAAACCTTTATCATGACCTCGGGTACTAATATATGGGTAGCTATGGAGAATGATTATCAAGTACCTACGACTCTTCCCATTGATGCAGCTGGTAAAGCTCTTTATACATCCAATGCAATAGCTAAAAATTCCATCTTATTTGGCTTATTAGATACTGAATTTTTCAAAGTGATGCATTGCAAGTTAGTCAATGATCTATGGAACAAGCTCAAAAATTATTATGAAGGTGACAAGAAAGTAAAGGAAGCTAAGATATAAACTTATAGAGGTCAATTTGTGATCTAAAAATGGGGCTCTTAGGCTTCTTGTCTAACTTACAAGAACCTCTCCCACTCCCAAAGCTTTAAATTTTCCCAAGTCTTAATGATTAACCAATGCGGAAATAAGAAATGCTTGAAAATATGGGTGTATGCTTGTACTTGTTTTCAGCTGGTTATTTACTTTAAATTCTATTGTTTGTGCTGATATGGGAAGGTACTTAAACTGATATGTAATTGCACATAACAGTAGTTAAAGCAACAGTAAAAACAAACACATAAGACAACAAGATAATTTGGAGTTCACCCTGGTATCTTGCGCTACGTCTCCTTGAGCTCTAATTAACTCGATTAGGCTCTTTGGGATTATGGAAATAGTTCTTTGACAAGTGCTACACTTAACTCCAATGTTTTATATAGGAACATTGGGATCAGAACACCATCTTATCCCTTGGCTCTTGGAGCTCTTTGGCTTTTCAGCTCTAGCTCTTGGCTCTGGCTCTAGCTCTTGCTCTGGTTGTGGCTCTGACTCTGGCTCTAGCTCCAGTTCTAGCTCTCAGCTCTCACTTCTGGTGCTCGCTCTGGCTCTTGGCTCTAGCTATGGCTCGTGTCTCTTTGCTCTAGCTTTTCTAAGCTTTTTCACTCAGCCTTTGCATGCCTCTGTGAATCGCTCAACTTCCAAGCAACTCCAACAACAATATGCTACTATCAATTGAGCTCTCTGGCTTTTCACTTGACCTCCGAGTGACTCCCCAGACTCTCTGCACATTCAGCATTTCTTCGTTGTTTTCCCTCCAATATCTGGTGGCTTTGCCTATTATAGAGAGCTCGACTTTGGTTTTTCCTGCTTCCAGGTCTGCTCTACTGCTTCTTCGGTTGCTCTCCTTTTTCCCACCTTTTTACTCTCTGTATGTTTGTGGCTTAACTCCAATCCATCTAATGACTATTCGCTTCCTCTCTCGGCTCTTCGGATCGCCTGCCTCTGTCTGCTGGAATTCCCTCCTCTGCGTCATCATCACTATAGTGCTTCACAGAGAGGTGGCCACTTGTCTCCTCATGACCTGAGCTAGCTCTTCCTCAAGCGAAGTTGTGAAATGATTCATCCGCCAACTCAGCGGTCCAATCAAACTTCAACCTTTATGTGTCGAAGCTTATTTTCTCCGTCGAATCCAATTTCCCATCGGGCACAATCTTTGCCGTTAGATCTGGGGCCTCGAGATCCGATGGTTATCACTCTTATTGTGCGGTTGACTTGCTCAGATGTTAGCCTGCAATGAGAGCGTTTTTCTCTCTCATCCGCTGGACACGCGTCATTCACTATATGGCATCACTGGGTCCGCTAACAAACCAGCTTACCACCTGAAACACCTCTGATATTCCGCCAGTTTTGGAGCGTGGGACCCGCCCGTTGTTTCAGTGCTTTTCCCATGGTTTCTTGGCTTTCCTTGTGACCAATCGCTCAGGGCTTTACCATTTTCAGAGGTTTTTCACGCTAATCGCGCATCAAAAACAGCCTTTGTTTTCTAGCCTGAGCCTCCTAACTGCCATTATTGTGCCATGCATAGTCCCCATGGGCCAATGGTCAATGCACTTTGACTGAAGGTAATCGTTGCTCTATGCTGGCTGCAAATTGTCATTGTTTAGAGGTTATTTCTGATAGGTTCGACATCCATAAGACTTTAAACTTCAGTATGAGCTTTTACAGAGTTCGAGTAGCTTTAAGATAGTTTAAGGATCCAAATTCGGATCACGCCTTCCCACTAAAAGAACTTTTGGTCCACCAAAAGACTAATATATTGATCTAAGCAGTAAATGAAAGTAACAACACCCTCTTCTTTCAGCCTCCCTACACTTACCTTTGCATAGTGCCTCTGAACCAAAATCTTTAACCACTTACCTTCTTGGATGGGTTGGTCATTTTGGGAAGAACTGTTTTCCTCCTTGACTTCATGCAAAACTTCTGCTATGAAGTTTACAAAAGGTAGTTTGAACTTATTTGCCTTGATCCTTCATCCAAGGTGGCTCAAACAAACGTGAAGTACATCTGCTCCACAAAACTTTCATTTGTACCTATTTGAAAAGTTGCCAACAACAACTATTAACAGCAACTGGCATACAGACAACAATTGCATGGGCTAACTCCTACTTCAACAAAGAAACAGATTTCACATCTTGTGAACCCTTCAAGGTCTTATATCTGTATACAAATGGTTGACTAGATAACAAGCCATTAAAACATGCCTTTACAACAAATGACCCTTCAAGTCAAGCATGTAGGGAAAAGACCTTTAGGACTCTTTTCCAAAAGATGAAACACTTCATCCTTATCTCCATTTTAGAAACCAAGTTAACTTCTCCCAAGCTAGCATCACATGCATCTCATGCTCAAGCATGCATTCCATATTTCAACTTTCGCTTAAGTACTATACTTCCGAAGCTGAAATGAACATATTGTTGCAGCAATAAAGTGAGTTTCCTACTCAACTTATTTCTATTTACCATTTGGTAAGATCCTGCAATTTGCATTTATTCTACAAAGAAATGCAAACAGATGCATCAATAGACATGCAGTCTTAATTGGATAAGAATTCTAACCATTTCTTACCAATCCATTTCAAAGGTCCCTCCTTTGTTTGCACATCAGCATCAATATGTGAATCATCTTGAACCACATCGATCATGGAATCTTTATTTCCATCCTGCCATTTTCTTTTTCCACCTTCTCCTTCAGCTTTGGTGGGAGCAGTGTTGGATTTGAAGTCCAACACCTTTCAGCAAGATTCCCTTGCTTATGGAAATAAGTGCAACATCTGCATCCTTTTGACAGCATGATTTTCCTTGTCTTGTGGACCTTTGGCTGCTTGCTTCTTTTCCTTCAAAAGTTTCCTGTATGTGGCCATCCTCTTCCAACATATAGAAACATAATGGTTATCCAAACCACAAAAGGAACATGCAATTCATTTTCCATGCCTTACAAAATCAAAAGGAATGTTTTTAGAACCAGATTTATACCTGCCTCTTTCACCTTTATTGCCTTCATGAGGAGGTGAAGCAAATGAAGAAGTGGCTCCCTTTGGATCACCATCACTTTCTTCAAGGCTATCATATTTTCCACAACTCTCTGGTTCAAGTGTGTGCTTATGAACACCTGCATCATGCGAATGATGTTTCGAGCTATTGCATTACTCCTTAATACAATCCTCACACTTCTGAGGTAGAGCACCTACAATGAAACTCCTTTTTGGAACTGTTTCAATGGTCTTCATGGCATCTTTGGAATTCTCTCCATAAGACTATCCATATCCAAGACCCAAATACTTAGGCCTTTCCTCAACCATTATTGGCTCGAATATACCTTGTGCATGTTTTCCCAATCCTTTTCCTTCATAGCCCATCTTGGACATTAGCTCAGAACCTATGCATCTGGTATGTTTTTCAAAAGAACCAATATAAGCATTCTTAGAAGAATATGAAGACAAACAGGAATGGTTTACCTCTTCTTCAAGCTGATACTTGGCCAAGGCTTCTTTTGCAACAAAGAGTTGTGACTCCAACTCATGCATCCTTTTCAGGTTCATACTTGCAATATGAATTTGCCTCTCCATTTCCTGCAATTTTCCAGAAAGCATCTGCTTCTCTTCCTCCACGGAATTCGACTACTTTCTAAATATGTTTCTCTTCCTTCCATCCTTATACATTTCTCTCACCATATCCATCATGGTGGACAAGTCTTGCTTCATGTCTCCATCAAAAAATCTTGTGATGAAGGAGGAATTTGAGGACTCACTTGTAGAAATTGTCATTTTCAAAATGCACAAAAGAACTTCAAACAAGATTATTAAAGAGCTTATCCAGTACCCCTCTTGCAACAATCTTTTGTGCTTCAAGGATTGCCCTGAGGTCCTTTGGGATAGAAGAATGCCTTCAGCCCTTCTTCCTTCTTGTCCTTCCTGGACTGAGCTATATATAGCTTTCCCTTCACCTCTGCAAACTCAAGCAATAGTCAATTTGCAACCAAGCATACAATCAACGAGGCAATCAATCATTGACTGTCCAAACACCTTTCAGACAAGCAATCTTTTCCCTATCAATCAAGCATTCTATTATAACCTTCTTTGAAGGTGAAGTTAATCAATCTCAAGCTCTGATACCACCTGATCTAAAAATGGGGCTCTTAGGCTTCTTGTCTAACTTACAAGAACCTCTCCCACTCCCAAAGCCTTAAATTTTCCCAAGTCTTAATGATTAACCAATGCGGAAATAAGAAATGCTTGAAAATATGGGTGTATGCTTGTGTTTGTTTTCAACTGGTTATTTACTTTAAAATATGTTGTTTGTGCTAATATGGGAAGGTACTTAAACTGATATATAAATGCACATAACAGTAGTTAAAGCAGCAATAAAAACAAACACATAAGACAACAATATAATCTGGAGTTCACCCTGATATCTTGGGCTACGTCTCCTTGAGCTCTAATTAACTCAATTAGGCTCTCTGGGATTATGGAAATAGTTCTTTTACAAGTGTTACACTTAACTCCAATGTTTTATACAGGAACATTGAGCTCAGAACACCATCTTGTCCCTTGGCTCTTGGAGCTCTTCGGCTTTTTTGCTCTAGCTCTTGGCTTTGGCTCTGGCTCCTGCTCTGGCTGTGGCTCTGACTTTGGCTCTAGCTCTGGTTTTGGCTCTCAGCTCTCGCTTCTGGCACTCGCTCTGGCTCTTACCTATGGCTCGCGGCTCTCTGCTCTAGCTTTTCTAAGCTTTTTCGCTCGGCCTTTGCATGCCTCTGTTAATCGCTCGACTTCCAAGAAACTCCAAAAACAATATGCTACTGTCAATTGAGCTCTTTGGCTTTTCACTTGACCTCCGGGTGACTCCCCAAACTCTCTGCGCATTCAGTTTTTCTTCATTGTTCGCCCTCCAATCTCTGGTGGCTTTGCCTATTACAGCAAGCTCGGCTCTAGTTTTTCCTACTTCCAGGTCTGCTCTACTGCTTCTTCAGCTGCTCTCCTTTTCCCCCCTTTTTACTCTCTATCTGTTTGTGGCTTAATTCCAATCCATCTCATGATTGTTCACTTCCTCTCCCAACTCTTTGGATCGCCTGCCTCTGTCCACTGGAATTCCCTGCTCTGCGTCATCATCACTATAACGCTTCACAGAGAGGTGGCCACTTGTCTCCTCAGGAGCTGAGCCAGCTCTTCCTCAAGTGAAGTTGTGAAATGATTCATCCACCAACTCAGCGGTCCAATCAAACTTCAACCTTTATATGTCGAAGCTTATTTTCTCCATCGAATCCGGTTTCCCATCGAGTGCAATCTCCATTGTTAGATCTGGGGCCTCCAAATCCCATCTGGTGCAATCTTCGTTGTTAGATCCGTGGCCTCTAGATCCAATGGTTATTGGTCTTATCGCACAGTTGACTTGCTCGGACGTTAGCCTGCGATGAGAATGGTTTTCTCTCTCATCTGTCGGACACACGTCATTCACTGTATGGCATTGGTTGGTCCTCTGACAAACCTGCTTACCGCTCGAAACTCCTCTGATATTCCACCAGTTTTGGAGCATAGGACCCGCCTGTCGTTTCAGCGCTTTTCCCACAGTTTCTTGGCTTTCCTTGTGACCGAGCGCTCAGGGCTTTACCATTTCAAGGGGTTTTGCGCGCTAAATGCGCATCAGAAACAGCCTTCGTTTTCTAGTCTGAGCCTCCTAACTGCCATTTTTGTGCCATGCACAGTTCCCATGGGCCAACGGTCAATGCGCTTTGACCAAAGTTCATCGTTGCTCTGTGATGGTTGCAAATTGTCATTGTTCAGAGGTTATTTTTGATAGGCTTTGACATCCATAAGACTTTAAACTTTGATATGAGCTTTTACAGAGTTCGGGTAGCTTTAAGAGAGTTTAAGGATCCAAATTCAGATCAATTTGAAAGTTTGAAATGGAAGAAGATGAAAATATTACTTCATATTTACTTTGAGTAGATAATATTGTCAACTCTATCATTAGTCTTGGTGAAGAAGTCGTGGAATTTTATATTGTTCAAAAAATATTGAGATCACTTCCTTCAAGGTTCAAACCTAAATTATTCTCCCTTGAAGAGCTATTTGACATGCAAAAGTTAAGCATGGATGTCCTTCATGGAACACTTACTACATATGAACTAAGAACATAATACGACAAGCCAGGAACTGGAGAATCCACATTTAAAGCAATCAATGATGGAAGTAAGCATGGAACTCAAGAACACTCCATTCATGAAGCAAATGAATAAGAAGCCAAATTTGTCATAAAGTTGAAGAAGGGAACTGGAAAGTTCAAAGGTAAGCTTCCATTTAAATGTTTTGAATGGGGAAGAATAGGACATTATGCTTCTAAATGTTGTATGAAAAAATGAATGATAGTGATGATGAAGCGAGATTAAAATCTATTGATAATAAAAGAAGAAAAAACACCAAAAATAAAATCTTGTACTCCAAAGAAGATAGTTATTATGAAATAAATGGAAGCCTGTCTGATAGTGAAAGGGGAGATATATTTTTCATGGTTGAAGAAGAAATTGGAGAAGAATTAGATTATGAAGGAGAACTCATAAATTCATTAGAAGAATTAAAATATCTAATAAATATGGTATATCGACTAGACTAACAACTACAAGAAAGAGATCATGAGGCAGATTCTATTGTCTCTCTCAAAATTGAACTACAAGAAACTAAGAAGATGAATGATATTATGTTAAAGTAGCTAAACGAAAAGGTAGAACTTTGTGAAAGATTAGAGGAATAAATTGTTCTTTTGAGAGGAGAGTTAGAGAATCCTTTGGATCAAATCAATTGAAAATTGAAGCTCCTTAAAGTTTTTGAATCAATATATAATATTCCTAGCTTGTAGATATCCCTCTCATCAAAAAAGGTATTTCTTATCAGAAAGATTGTGAGACATCTAGATATGAAGCACCCTCAAGGACATCTTATGGAGAATCATCTAAGAATTCTTTCATAAGATCTAGCAGTAAGACAAGTGAAGACTTCAATCAAGTAAAGGGTCATCCTAAGCATGTTTTCTTCACATATTGTATCCAAAAAAAAATACGAAATAATCAAGTTACAACTAGCTCAAGCAAAGGAAGAAACCAAGACATAAGGACCACTATGATTGAAAATTTTCTCAAGGGATCCACAAGTATCATTGGGATAGAAATCAAATATCAATAAAGATATGAATTTTTGTAGGAAATAGCTTTAGAATAAATGTTTCATAAAGACATATCCATCCATCCAAGTATCAAAACATGTTGTTTGGTCATTGTTTTTCTTGCACAAGATTTGGACATAAGGCAAGGAATTGTGGAACCTATGATTATATCATAGATAGAGGATATTATCAGGCTTATAGAAACATATATATGTGAAATCACATATGAAGATATATCATCTTATCATCATATGGGCCATTCCCACCAATGTTCAAGCCCAATATAAAATGTTACAAATGCCACAATGAAAGACACACGGTTCATAATTCTAGGATCAATTTGAGATGGTTCGAGGGAGAAGGTCTCTAAGCTGAGCCAAGAATAAACACCAAGGTATGGAGAAAGAGATAGGAAGAACAATGGATCTTATCACTTGGATCTAATCCATTGGTGAAATCTTCTTCAAGAATATAATTGATTGGAATGAAACTTGAGCAAGCAAGATTATGCAGGATAGATGAATTTGAAGAAAGAAGGAAGGCCATGCATGGGGAAGAAGCTATCAAAATGAGAAATTGAGTAGACCAAGGAAGTTACATTTTTTATGTGCAAAAAGAGTATATCCATATGATAGGAAAATTTCACAATGAAGAATTTATTCTCAAAGGAAGAAGCCATAAGAAAGAGTATTTTGAGTAGTCTAGGGAAGTTGAGTAGTTCAGGGATGGATATTGGGACACGTGTAATGGATTAGATGTTTTTTCAAATGATTTATTAATCATTTAGAGGTGATAACTCAAATGTAAAATACAGGGGTAGTATGAAAGCAAGAAATTACAAGGGAGTATGAATACAACAAGATACCAGGCATATATAGGAGGACAACCCACTCAACTGGGGAGAACTCGTTTACATGACAGAGAGAATATTCATAAGAGGAAATCCCACTCATAGGGGGATTTAATTTACAAGAGGAGAAGATCCACCAGAAGATATAGGAACAGTTATGTAGCATTGATGAGCATCCATCTTCAGTAGGTCCCTTTGTTATTGAAGTTAAAAGGGGAGTGAAAGTAGACATTGAATGATAAAGTTCAATTCATTTGAGAAGAGAAAGTAGAAACCATGATTTGCTACCAAAACCTTAATAAGGGGACTTTAGTCTATTTCCATCAATGTCTTGTGGATTTTGCCATCAATGACAAATGGCCATTTTATTGGACATAATGTTGTCATTAATGTCAAAGGGTACGTCAAAGGAAGAAGATTGTTGAGTATGATAGTGTCACACGGAATGAGTTATATTTGCGGACAAATCCAACCTTCCTAGGAGTCTAAGACTCTCTAATGACAAACAAACCAAACAAGAGCTATCCTTCTCTAGATACACATCATTCTATGAGAATTCAAATGTTTTCGATCTTACCTAAGGTCCCACGCTTGTTGTAGCAGTCCAGCCTTGCTGATCCAGATGAGCTCCTCCTTCACTTTCAGACCTGCATACACTAACAAAGCAAACGATTACATAGCATCTGAATATTCATCATAAAATAAAGCATATCTATCATATTGACCAAGGAATACATGAAATAATTCATTAACAAATCATTGAGAAGAATGGACTTATTTGTATTAAATAATCAAAGGAACCATTACAACCTGAGCCTTGGTGTTGTGCAAGCTCCTCCCAGGGTCCAGCAAGAGATTTCCTCTACTTTGACAAGCTCACCCACTCCCACTATGGCAACAAGGAAGGATAGTGATCTCTCCTCACAAGTCAACAAATGGAAGTCCTAATTCCAGCAGCATTTACCCTATAGAATGTTCAGCTTTCAACCTCCCCTCCTTTGGCCCAATGCCTGTATTTATAGCATTCTAGAAGAGGTTATTCAGTTCCAACATCAATGGGATACTCCCTCTTTTGGATGGGGTAGTTCCTCTCTTGATGGGATAAGCTCCTCTATCATAGGGGTGCATGAACCATCTGGAGGCGCTCAATACACGTCAAACACTCTTCTAGAAGGCTCTAGAAGTGACCACAAGTAACTTTTTTAAGATGAAACTTGCGCCTTTTTACCTTTACAGGGGTACGCACCCATCCCTTGACTTAGAGAGCGTACAAGTACGCAGGTACAATGAGTTTGGGATGCGTACACGCAGGCAAGGTAGAGAGAACCTGCGTACCCAGAGACAAACATGTTTTCAAGTGACTTTCTCTCTCTTTGAAGTTTTGATATGAAGAGCAGAGGTATGGGGCTTGACAAAGAGGACAATGTGGCTATTGATGAGGCCATATAGACTGTAGATAGTCAAGGTGACAATTTTCAGTGTAACAATATCTCATATCTTCCCCCTTAAGGCCTTCCCATGGAGGTTTATTTATACTTCTCCAAATTAGTTTTTTCAGTTGGGAAACAATTGGGCCACGGGAAATAGGAGGTGAGTAACAGGTAAAACCCGTGAACTCCACCCGAAATTAAGGAAATTTAAATTTTTTAAGTGTTTTAACATATGTACGTGGGTTGGGTATATGTTGGCCCACGTGTACACAATTTTATCACAGGGAAAAGTAGTGTACAGGGAATAAAACACTATTTTTTAAATTTTGAACCAAGTCTGGAAGGAAGGGTTTCCCTAGGCCATAATCAGAGCATCAGATCTACCAAGAGTGGTAAATGGTGCTATAACACAATGACCATAAAATAAATGATAATACGTTAAGTTGGAAGGTTCATGAGTTTGTGCATGAAGGTACCTCTGTTGTCTAGCTAATTGATTCATTCGGTGCTGGTGTGGTTTCTTGGGGTAGATGGAGTTATTATTCCAATGATTGGATCCTCTATGGCTTGCTCCCTTTTTGTCTTCAATGATTCTTTCTTGATACATCTTTGCATAGCTCTAAGGTTCCTCAAATCCTGCGTACCTAAAGTTCATCATTCCCATAGAGGATTCCTGTGGTCTGGAGTATCCCAGGCCTGTTCTTTTTCCTGAAGACCTTTCAATACTTAGAATCTGATCTAGCGTTCTTGTTCCTTATAAAAAAATAATTTATGCCTTTCTCAGTCTTCATTTTTTCAAGATCTATTCTCAGAGAGATGACCTTTGCCTCTAGACTTTGACAAATTTCTTCCCATTCATGGATCAAATATTGAATAACTTGTTCCTTTCATTTAGCTTATTCTAATTTGACTTTCAATGACATAAATTCAACTTTGCATGTTTTTGAGATTGTTTCCTTCTTTACCTTGAAGAAATCTTGTTTTAAATCGTTTTTCTCTTCTTCTAGTTTCTCACATGTTTAGAAAAAACCCTCATTTTCGGAGTTGTACATACCTTCTTCAACACATTGTAGTTATTCTCTTGGCTGCTTGTTATTTCTCCTTGCCTTATTTAACTCATCACAAGCACTGATGAGTTCCCCTTCAAAGTCCACTCCTCCTACTTCTTCTTCTTCCTCTTCAGAGTAAGTAATATTTTGTTTCTTGGAGTTTGCTCCAAATGCCATAAGTAAATACTTATCTGAATCTTCTTCTAAAGAATTTTCACTATCTAACTCTGGTTTTGAACTATCCTCTTTGGAGTAGAGCCCCTTTTTCTTATAGAACTTCTTCTTCTAATGTTTTTGAGATTTGTTTCTAAATTTCCAATCATCTTCCTTTTCTATCCTTTCTTTGTAAGGGTACTTGGAAAAAAAATGCCCAACTCTCCCACAATCAAATTATTTAAAGGGAAACTTCCTTTTATATTTTCCTGAGCCATGCTTCAGCTTCCTAGCAAAATGAGCCAACTCCTGATCATATTAACACCTAGAGTAAACTTGATGATATTTGTGCTCCTCGGCCTTCTTGGAAACTTTGAAAATTGCCTCGTTGGGTTAGAGCTTCTCACTTCCTACTCTCATCTCATAGGCTATGAGAGTACCAAGTAACTGATCCATCTTGAGATTCTTTAAATCAACCATTTCTTCAATAGCAGAGACTTTGGCATTATATCTCATGGGTAGAGATGTTAAGGCCTTTTGAACAATCATATCTTCCTTGACTTCTTCACCAAGTCCTCTAATCATATTGGTTACTTTATCAACTATGAGGAAGTATTATGTAATTCTTTCTTCTTCACTCATTTTCAAGATTTCAAACCTCATTCGGAAGTTTTAAAGTTTGGCATGCTTGACTTTGTCATCTACTTCATGACTCTGATTAAGCTTCACCCACACTTCTTTGGCAGAATTACAATCCATAACCTTTACGAGTTCAGATTGACTAAGGCCAAAGAGCGGAATTGTTGGCTTTCACGTTATTTACATACAATTTTTACCATCTGCATCAGTGGGAGGGACATTAGGGACATCATAATCCACTAATATAGAGCTCCAAACATATACTCTAAGAGACATAAGATAGGGTTCCATCCTAACTTTCCAGAAGACATAGTTTGTCTCATAAAAGACTGGTATCTTGCTTGAGTAAGCATCTTGACTCTCTTGACTAGACATAATTTCTTATGGATCTACCTTCTAGTGGTTAGACTATTACTAAAGGAACTTGGATCTGATACCAATTGTTGAAATAAGGAATTACTGGGGGGGGGTGAATTAGTAATAGTGAAGTTCTTTCAAATTTTAAGTATAAGTCATTAACTCTTTTCACTATGGCTAGTTACTTGTGAGAGATTTCATACACAATACAAATGGTCAGTAAGATAAGGAATTCACATGTACATAAAATCCATCACATGAGCAACATACACATATTGACACATGTATTTTTACGAGGAAATCCAAAGGGAAAATCCACCAATCTGTTTGTTATTGTGATGTGAATTAAGCACCTACTTAATTACATCAATTTGTTTGTGAGAACCCACTCATAAGAGGCACCAACCCCCTTAAGATAGAAATAACATACTTTCCAAGAGGAACCAACTTCTTATGGATGCAGGTCACCACCCTCTCTAGCAATTGTTCCACCTTTCATATAATTTTCAAACTAAAAATAGGGGCAATTACATATATAAAGAAATACAAATAGGATTCATTGCAGTACCATACTTATTCTCTTGGCCCTCTACACTTCCACAAGAACCCTTGGCATCACACAATAGCTTTGGCCCACTCTGCCCCTTTTCTCTAAATTGTGCTCCTTGCTTCTCCTTCAGCGCTTAACCACAACTCTCTGCAACACTCTACCTTAGTTCATCACTTGGGCCATTTTCTCAATTTTCACATGCTCTACTCCACTCTCTTCAGCTCACACAACAATAATGTATTCCCCACTTTTCTTGACTATGCTCCATTGTTTTGTTCATATCTAGTGTTATAAAACATTCTATCTCTTTATTGACCATTAACATGCCATTCTTGTTACTTGAGAGTATTCCTGCATGGTTGTCCATGTTTTTGTTGCATCAAACATTCTCACCTTTCTAGCCACATTAAAATGTGGGAAGGGGATCCTTAGAGTTTCCATGCTGAGAAATAAATTCTCATTCAACCTGCACACTCGAATGAGGCTCTCCATTCTTATTAATGGCTCATAGATATTGACAGGTACTTCGACATGGCTTCTCTGTTCTTCATTTAAATCAATGAGTTGTGCACGAGATATCATAGGTAGCTTATTTCAACTTCGAGACAAGACCGACATTCATCTCTAGAGATCTTGACAGTGGCCATTTATTCTAGCGACCAACTGTCTTAAACACAATTACTCCTTGTTTTTCAACTCATACATCTTTCATACTCCTCTTTACTATTATATCAGAGCCCCTACATGTCGTACCTTTTATTAAATTGATGATACGAAATCATAAAATTTTGATTGGTCTTTGGCCCGTGTTTCTTAGTCCCCTCTTATTTTTCCTCCATGGGACTAGGATTTGTGACCAATGACACATACACCTTTGTATTGGAATTTCGGAGCTCCAACATATCGTAACTTTTTATTAATATGGACTTACGATATTACAATATCCCAATTGGCCTTTATCCCTTTTTTCTTAGCCTCTTCTTGTTTTTCGTTCATGGGACCGAGAGCTATGACTAGCGGCACAACACTTAGTTGCTAACACCTCAGGATCCTATCGGGGGCCTATCTCCTTGTGTATTAGCTACCCATCCTTTGTTCTTTGGGCTTCCACAACCAAGTGCCACCAACATTGGAGCTCCCAGGGATCATAACTTTTCTCAGAATTCAATTATAGCAAAGTTCCAAAATTGACAACCTCTAATATGCTCCATAAAACTTAGGTTCTAAGCCTTCTCTACAACCTTGGTTCTTTGGGTATCCATGACCACTTTCCAATCAACATCGAAAGCCCCTGGCATCATAACTTTTTCAAAATTACAATTACAAAGGAGTTACAAAATCCCGACCTCCGATATTCCGACCTCCGAGATGACGTTATTCTCTCGTCATCATCTCCACGTGATGTTTCCTTAGTGGTGACACGTGTCACTCATATTTTCCCCATTAAGCAACCCAACAATGTTGATTCTCACTTCCATGTGTCCTCCATACTACCACGTCATGTTGATGTCATCTTCCACTGTCAACTCCTAGGGGTCAATTAGCTGTTGCCATGTGTCCTGTGTAAGGAGAGAGAAAGGGTCCCTTGATCCTTGGTTTGAAAATGATTTCCTTTGTATTTCTCACTCCCCACAACCCTCGGTGATTTTCAAAGAAATGCAATTTGTAAGGAGTTATGAAATCCGGAAGCTCCAAATTTCCGAAGGGTTTTGATGTTTCGCCCTTCTAAGGTCCCAAAGTCTCCAACCCTCTGACGTTCTGAAGTACGACCTGCTTCTTGGTTCTGAAATTCGACCCTTCCAACGTCACGAGCTTCCGACCTTTCTAGGTCCCAAGACTCATACTCTGAAACTATGACTCTCCAAAATTTCGGCCTTCCCCTCTGGTTTTGAAATTCAGCCTACTTCGAGGACTTTAAGATCCTTACTTTGGTTGACAATAACTTTTGATCCCGAGATCAATTCACAGACTTCCAGAAACCATTGGAAATATTTTTCAAATCACTTTCCATTGGAGAAGGTCCGATGCAGACTTTGAGCCCATTTTCTACCTGAAACATGGCTACAAACTCTCTGCCTAGAATTTGTCTCAATGTTAGTCTGGTTAACATCAATGCCAACATACCAAGTGCAACCATTCAATCATACAATGTCAATTTTCCAATAACCTTCATCACGTCCTCACTTCCAATGGATGGCCCATACTTTGGATTCCATTGGCATACTTAAAACTGGAGAGTTTCCATCGTCATCCTCCCTCGCCTCGGAAATATTCATCCACCTGGGCTTGCATGGTGGATATTCAGTTGGCCACCGAGACTTATAATGACAATTTAGCTCTCCAGGTCGTCGTTTTGCCTCCCTTTGGTTAGCCAAAGATTTTAATTTCTTCTCAGTCTTTCGATCTCTCCTTTTTAAGGATCCCATCGTCTCTAGTTTGCAATTGGAGGAGTAATTTTGCTTCGTTGGTCATATGGGACACAAAGTCGGTCATTATATTGCTTGTTTCCCCTGCTCTACTACAACCCACTTTTCATTATGCTAGTAGGAGAAGCCTCTTAATGGACACTCATCTTTCGACTTCGTTAGCCTGTGTAGTCACAGTTCAAGATGGTGGCTCAATGATGGTTCTTTATGATCGCAATTTGAACGAGGTTGTGAAGGTTCTCAATGGTCATAGCTTGATCACGGTTGCGTCAAGTCTCAGTGGAAGCTAGACTCAACACTCATGGCATGTTCCAAAGCTTTTATAGGTCATTGGGAATCCTAATCCTCTATTTTAACTGTCATGTCTAAGGAATTTTTGTTCTACATAAATTGAAATTGCTCTGGAAGGAAAAGCTCTCATATCCATGTTCTCATGTATACTCGTGCTCTTTGGAGAAAATTTGGTTTTTGTCTGTCAATATGTTGAAGAGGGATACTTTTAATCTCAAGAAACTCAATCTATGTTATTGGTCTAGTTTCTTGGTGGGCAAACCAGAAACACAGAGCTTTATGACTTGTAAAACTCTACTTCAGTAACTTCACACAAAAGAAAGCATAATTTAAATCTTACAAATATTTAACATTAATGTAGATATAGAATGATTAGTAATGAATAAATGATGATGATGAAGTTGATTAACGCCTAGTGAGACCTGAGGTCTATTAGACCTTAATAAGAGAGAGATTAATTGAGATTTTTTAATATCTCATTTCTATGATTGAAGATGAGGGAAATAAGCGTTCCTAGATCATTATAGTTTTTCTGACTAGAGAAGTCAAGAACGTTGGTAGTGTGACAGATGTTTCAGAAATGGGAATGGATGTGACTAAGAACTTGGCAATCCAAGTGAAAGTGTTTTCATCTTCAACCCTCTTACTATAGCACAATTAACATATTCTTTCATATCAAAATGTTTTGGAGATAAAACAACAATTTGAATTTAGTTGAATAAACAATTTGATATATAAATTGGATTTATTTTACTTACCATTTTTTAAATTTTATTATATATTTTAATTAATAATATTATAAATTATGATATTTAAAATAATATTTTTACTAAACTTTTGTAAATTAAAATAAAAAAAATATTTTTTATTTTATGATAAATAATATTATGTTTATAAATTTATGGGGCAAGTTTAATTAACATGTTATGTTATAAAATATTGTGTGAATCAAAATTCAAATCCCATACATCAAACCAATTCTATATATATGAAAAAAA
>APFE030570936.1:0-42087 GCA_000404065.3 Pinus taeda
AATAATTGACATTTTATACAGAAAATCTAAAGTGAAAATCAATTTTATACAACTTAAATTTTCCTCACATTTGTTTTAAACCCATTTTCTTTATATCTCTTTTTTTTTTCAAAGATAAAATAACTATAGAATTATTGAGTTTTCACGTCTAATAGATTTCTGCAACTAATTTGACAGAAATTTCTGACGGAATAGTTGAAAAAATAATGGACTCCATCCACTGCAAAGCAAGACAATAGAAAGGGCAACAACTAAAGGTTAGAAAGCAATAATTCAAAGGTATGGAGCTCTTTAATTTTATAATAGGGATCAAAGGCATTAAAGGTATGAATTATATACATATCATACTACCAAAATTCAAAATCATTATTACTAAGAGTTGAGAGTATCGTGTCAAATAAGATCTAATCCACCATTCACACCTCATCATTATACTTGCGCTCCAACGCACATCCCAATTTTATTGATCCAATCACCCAAGTCATGCTCATTCATGCACTCAATGATTAGATTTTGTCGCACTCTTTTATACCTTTGCCACTTACATTCCCATCATTCACACTGTCATCCTCATTGCTCAGAAACCCTTTGAAACCTCATACCTTGTAAATTGAATGATAAACGAATAATATAACTAAAATCCTCAACACAACTGCTTTGGCTATTTGTTCATGTTTTATCCTTCTATAAATTAAAAAGTTGTAGTCATTAAGATTTTTTTTTCAGGACGAAAAAAGCACTATTGTATTTATATAAGATATATGAAAAAGCCGCATAGACATATTGAGACCATAGCATATGACCTCGGGAGGATCTTCAGGATCAGCACATAAAACCATGGACATAAATGGGGAGACAAAGCCAATACTATGACCGAACTCCCACCATCTGATGAAGACTGTATAACAGGAAACAAAAAGTAGGATCAACCAAAAGCATAATGGCCACGAAAAAATAAACGTTGAGATATGTTCCTGTGGAGACAAGAAGACACGAAACCACATCATAATACCACAGTCCTGAAAATATATAAAGCAGGAAAATAAAACTAAAAGGATCAGATGATCTGCAAGCTAGAATTTAAAAGTCAGAGGGACAAAAATCCTATATGACGTAGGTATCTCTTTCAAAAGAGACCTGAATATGCCAAAAACCAGGAGCCTCAAGAAGACCCCTCTTCAACAAAGCATCTACCCGCCCATTTTTATCCCTATAGATGTGTTGGATTGAGCCATCCTTCAGAAGATTCCAGTAGAAATTTATCCTGTCTAACCAACCCATGAGGTGAGGACTGGAGATGGTATTTTTTCTCGTGACATATTCCACCATGATTTTTGAATCTCTATAGATAGAAACACCCTGAAGATTAAGAAAGAGACAGAAGTATAAAAGGCCAGCGAGGGCCATTACCTCAGCCATATTGTTGGTGCCCCTTCCCCCATTCCAAAAAATTAAAAATTTTATGTCCTTATCAACTATAATATGAAAACCATAGCCACATGAACCATTTTGCTCGGCACCATCAGAAAACGCCCTCGGCATAGATGAGATTTCTAGAGAAGGACCAATGCCAACCTGTTTCTTATGCTTGGGGGAATAAGGAGGGACATCTTCATAGAGAGAAAAAATGTCATGAAGGATTTCCAGAAGGGGGGATTTTTTACCTTTGAAAATGAAATCATTGTGCCATATCCAAATTCTCGATACACATATGATGAATATTATCCTCCATGACTCTATTTGCTCACTGTACCAAATAAAAGCTTCCTTTATAGAAGCATGAGACAAATGCTGAATGCCGAAGAAATTCTCCAGAGATAACCACAGTTGCTGAGTACCCAAACAGTTTCGGAATAAGTGATAGTTATCTTCCTCTGCAGACCTGCATATGTGGCAGAAGCCTAGACCCTGCCATCCCCACTTTCTTAAGTTCTCCCACGATAGATTTTTATTGTGAAATAGCAACCATGAGAAAAAAACCATTTTGGATGGGCACCTCACTTTCCAGAGAACAGGAGGGAATATAAAATTGCATGAAGATTGATTTTGCTTTATCAAGCTCTAATAAACATTGTTTACCCAGATGGAATGCATCCCCTTTGCATTATTCCAAATTAAAAAATCATGTTCCGACGTGTGGAAAATGCCACTGTTCTTGGGATTTATCCTGAGAAGGTCCCATTGAGCAGCAATGTCATCTGGCATTTACAAACTATCCGCTTTGCACCACAGAGGAATAGGACCCTTCCACCCGGAGATTAAACCATCCCAAAAAAATATACCTTTTCTGTGGAGGAAAACGAGGAGGGATTCTGGGACAATGATCTCCTTCGTGCCACTTAGAAAAGAATCTTTTCCAATAAGGATCTTCTTTCCTGATTGAAAATGCCATATCAAGTTCTTCAGAAAGAAGTTTTCCATTTTACGGAGACTTAGCCAGATTGGCGATCCATAGGATGAACCAATCCTTTTGTTTCCTGAACCAGATAGATAATTCCTTTCTGCCTAAATACTTCATCTGTATGGCTTTGCTCCAGGGCCCATCATCGAAAACACCCCTCCATAATGATTTGCATAAGAGAGCCATTCCAAAAGATGGCATATCCAGAAGACCCCATCCCCCCATATCCATCGGCAAAGTAATATGGGCCAATTTCGTGAGATGATATTTACTTTTTCCCGCCTGACCCCCCAGATAAAATTAGCAGTGAGCTTATTCATTATTTTTATAATTCTTGAGGGGAGGAGGAACAAATGAGCCCAGTAGACAGCCAACTGGTTTAAAACAGTCTGTGCCAAAATTACTCTACCTGCCAAAGAGAGACTTCTATACTCCCATACTGATATTTTCTTGTAATATCTCTTTGGGATTCATTGCCAGTCCGCTGATGTGTAAGCATTTTCTTTCAGAAAAAACCCCAGATATTTAATTCCCCCACTGATGGATCGAGTCTCAATACCGAAAAGAGCACATAACCAGTCTATATCTTCCTGTTGAATGTAATTATGATAGATAATAGACTTCGAATAGTTTATCAGTAGCCCCGTTGCCCTCTGTAATTTTTTGAGGATTTCATGATATGAAAGCCATGTGACTTTGCATAAAATCCCAAACAAAATGATATCATCCATGAACAGATTATGAGAGATCGCAACATTTCTGCAGATGTTCAACGACCAGCCCTATTTTCCTGTACAACCTTGTTTATATGCAAACTGAGAGAGTTCATAGCTAATATGAATAGCAGCGCGGATAAAGGGTAGCCCTGGCGAAGGCCTCTGGATGCAGGGAAAAAAGTCAATGGAAGCCCATTTATGATAACTGCATAATTTACCTGTTCCACGCATGCCATGATCCAATTTATTATGCCGATCCTCAGTCCAATCTTCGCAAGCAGGCATCTAATGAAAACCCAGTCCAAACAATCATATGCTTTATGAAGATCAATCCTGAGTATGACTGCATCATTCTTTTTTGCATGGATAGCAGAAAGACCTTCTTGAGTTGTTGGCACCACATCTAGGATATTTTTTCCCTGGAGGAATGCTTGCTAGTCTGATGTTAAGGATGACGATAGGATTGCTTTGATTCTTTCAGCAATTATTTTTGCTATGATTTTATAGGAGATATTACACAGTGCTATCAGACGGAAATCCATGAACGACTCTGCATTCCCGCTTTTTGGAATGAGAGCAATATTTGTGGAGGATGTTTTTCGTTGATGCTGCCCGACATCCTCATTGCTTCTACCATCTTTAACAGGTCAGTTTTGATTAGATAAAAAAAGTGAATGAAGAACTCTATTGACCAATCATCCGGGCCATGGCGTTTGTCCCTTTTAAAAAGTTTCATTGTTCTTAGCAGCTCCTCTTCTGATACTGGTTGAAAAATCTGATGATTTGAGGCCTCATCAAACATCTAAGGAAACACTTCAATGCCCCATAGAATACCTGGATACTGTTGTCTTCAGATCTCTTATAATGCCTCTAAAAAAAATTCACTGCCTCCTTTGAAATTTCTTGTTGAGAATATAGAAAACCACCTTTTCCATCACTTATTTTCCAGATAGAGTTCTTTTCCAGCCTAGAGTTTGCAAAATTATGAAAAAAAATTGTATTCCTGTCGCCTTCTAGCCACAGCGCTCTGCTCTTCAGCCTCCAGAACAGTTACTCCTGTTTCAATAACTTTGTTTTCTTCCTTTGTAATTCCTTGATATGAATCCTCATCTGAAAAGATAGTTGGTGAGCAGCCATAGCTTCCGCTGCTTGATCCAATTCCAATTGGATTTTCGGAAGATCCATTTTATTAGATTGTCTTTTGTTGTATTGTCACTCTTTTACCACCCTTCAGATATGATCCATTTTGTCCCTGAAAGTCATTAAGAACGGATAGGGGTTGGACGACAACATCTCGCTCCAGGCATTTTTAATAAGTTCATTAAACTCAAGGTCCTCCAAATAAGTCATGTTAAATTTGAAGGAATATCCTTTCCTGTAACAATTGGCCCTCCATCCAAGCACAATCTGTCGATGGTCTGAAATGAAAACCTTCTCTATAGTTGAGAAAGGCATGCCCATCTCATCATGGCATGAAGCATAAATCTATCAAGTCTCTTTGCTATATAGACCTTTTCAATTCTTCCATTTTCCCACATCAGATACAATTGGGGAGGGAGAATATCCACAAAATTTCTTTTCAGCAGTTCGTTTTTAATTCTCGCAGCGAGAAGGTCCCTTTTCTTGTTGATGCCTCATATTTCATCCAGAGTGAAATTCAAATCCCCTGCTCAGCGCTCATAAGCTCTTACCCATAGAATCGATCTCCGGTTGGTTGATATTACCAGCACCCCGCTTCGCCGCTGCCGCCTCCCGCAAAACCAAATGAACAACCCCATTAAGATATATATATATATATATGAGAGACGTGACGCTGAAATTAAAATGAATATACATTGATTCGTAAATAATAAATTGATAAATATATGAAAATTATGCCAATAACCTAAAGCATTTTGAATAGAAATTTTATTTATTAGCCACGCTAATTTGCGTAATTATACATCCGGCTTCTTTTAATATAGATGATGCATTTTTATTGGTCAACATTTAACATAATAAATATAGCTTCACAGTTGAACGGGCTAAAATTTTTTATTGACAGGAGGTAGATTTTAGTGTTTAATTATAAATAAATAGATGTTATATTTTATATTTGAGTTATTTTTAGTGAGATTTTTTGGAAGTTTTTTGGTGGGTTTTTTCTGGTTTAATTTCTTTAAAATCTGATAAGAATTTATTGAAATATCAAGTTTGATAAGTACCCCTGGCATAATTAAAATGTCTTGAAATTTTTAAAAAAATTGAATCCATAAATATAATAAAAAAATCAATTTAAATAATACAAATCAAAATTTTAAATAAATTAACCATTTTAATTAATTTTATAAATTTACACACTATGTAAACTTGTAGATACTCTTATAAACCAAAAAAAAGTAAATAACTCCAAGCCTCTTTACAATGATTAGCTATATTATCAAAAGTTATGAGAGTCAAAGGGAGACTGATTTCTCTTTTGGGTGAAGCCGGAGTTCGCTCAATATTCGGAATATCTAGAACAGTTCCTAGTTTCCCTTCTGTACTTACAAATTCTTACTCTGCCGTGTATTTTCTTGATCGAACTAGTTAATCACTTAAAAAAAATGGCCATTCCCTAATGATCCTCGTCACCACTAAAGGATATGCGGATTTGCTAATATCGATAATGGCATTTATACGACAATTTTGTGCAAAACATACCGTTACAGATATATTAAAGAATCAGTAAAGAAGATAAAGTGCCTATCTGGATTAAACTTATTCACGGTATATTGTGAATTTTTTACATAATACCAGAGGGTGTCATGGAATTAGTAAGACCACAATAAACAACATTAAATAATAAGTTACGATTTTGACCTTATCTCTGTTACCCTTAAATAATAAGTTAACATTTTGACCTTATTTGGATTATGATTTGGTGGAGTGTTATAATGAGTGTGTGATGAGTATGTATTTGTATTGTGAATAAATTTAATTATTAAATTCAATAAAAAACCGAAATTATGATCAGCCTTCAATTGCCTATGTAAACATTAAAGACCTACTGCAGAATGCTTTCCAATAGGTTACTCTGCTGTAGAAGCAAATATAAGCTATGCTTGAATTTACACAGAGACGTCCTATTAATCTGATTTTTTATTTCACAAAATTGTTAAGTAGTCGTTCTCATAGGATGCTCTACCCTGCTCTGAAGAAAGTGTCATGAAGTATTTAAAATATTAAAATCCATATGTGGGGTCGTCACTTTCAAATATGGACTGGCTAGAGATTTGTAGCATGTTTGTCTTACACTTCGATTTAGTTCCCGCGTCATAAAAAAACGTGTCCTCATTTCATGCGTGCATCATTAAAAATTTCAAACTCGCTGGCGCATAAGCCCCACGGTTGGGGCTTATATTTTGTTACATAATTTTAGTTCTAGAAAAATGATATATCCAAAGAGAAATATTCAAATTTAGAGTATATTGAGATAATTATTGTCAAAAATTAGTAAATTTAGCCATAGTAAATCTAAATTAGAGTTGTTTAATTTTAAGATTTTGAGTGCTCAATAAATTTTTGATGACGCTGAATCTATTTCCACTATAAAAAATATGATTTAAATAATAATGATACAAAATGTATTGATTTTTCTTTTTTTTTTTCTTGCCAGCAATTCCTAAAAACACCAAAGTTTGTGCTAAACCCATTTAAGTGGGCCTAATGGTTAAGAGCATGTGTTTCTTCCTAAGAGGTTACAGGTTCAAAACCAGAGGGGTAGAGTATGTATGCCTTGCTAGACTTAGCAGTCAAATCGCTGCCCGGAGGTGGGTCCCTTGTCCCACAAACAAGGGGGTCTCATACACCAATTTGGTGTCTGGCTTGGTTGTGACCTTAAAAATGGATATTATTATTATTATTATTAAAAACCAATTAAACTACAGATGGTAGAATATTTTGAAAATTTAAATCTTTCACTATTAATGATCACTGAATTTACCATCCATATATAAAATCGCTGTTGTCCCACAAACAAGGGGGTCTCATACACCAATTTGGTGTCTGGCTTGGCTGTGAACTTAAAAATGGATATTATTATTATTATTATTAAAAACCAATTAAACTACAGATGGTAGAATATTTTGAAAATTTAAATCTTTCACTATTAATGATCACTGAATTTACCATCCATATATAAAATCGCTGTATTCAAAATTGATATTACAAATTACACAATTTTAAAATTCTTTCTAAGAGAAGCTGCAAGACTGAAATTCCTTGAAAGCAGTGGCTAAACATTTGATCGACTACATTTTAACAAACCATCCACTAAAAATTGAGAAAGGCTTTTGAAAATATAGACTAGGATCTCAACGAAAATGAAAACTATGCATCAACCTTCGGCACTGAAGTGATATGTTGCTCGTGGCCGCGTCTACACAACTATCATAATTTGGAAGAATTAACTCTATAAAATAGGCAAACTTTCTAAACTATCTCTACGATGCAGGTCGCCTTCCTCGGCAGTGGCGCTCTGACGTTGGATCCGTGTAAACTCGTTCGAAACGCCATGAAACTCGGCTCCACTAAATATGAATTCTTCGTGCTGTGTCGATAAGAAAACATTTTGAACGACTGAATGTTCATTCTACTGCCAAATGTCATCCTCCCATAGAGATGCGTAAACGGTCTCAGTATACCCATAAACGGCATCTGAAAACATAATATCGCCCTTTGAATTTCCATCCAAAAGTTTCATGATGATTCCAAGCTCGACGGCAGTATGGTCCATGAAGATGCCAGGTTCTAGACTGACATAGTCGTAAAACGTAAAATTTCCTTCGAAATGAATGTCTGCTGTGTGATCAGAATCCGAGGTCGTTTGAGAATTCACTTCCGTTATTTCACCTTGTTTAATTGAACCCACCTCACTGATGCCCTTCTCGCTATCGTCAGCTGCTCGCCCATTCAATCCGATTTCATCTTCCATGATCCCGTTCAGCCTCTCGTCCTGGAACTGAATCTCTGTATGTGTTTCTTATTATTATTAGCATCCATATTATCGATCTTCTCAACTAAAGCCATAATAACACTATCATGCAGCAACCTTCCGGTATTGTTTCTCTTTGCCCCGGGCAAAGCCAATTCGCAATTCCAATACTCATCTGTCCCTCGCTTATTCTGAGAAACTAGTGAGGAAGAGGCCATTTCTGTAAAAAAAATGCTGTGATTAAAAGTTAGAACATAATAACAAATACAACTACAGATAGCCTCGTTTATATAAGCTATGCTATCCTTTTAACTTCAAAGTATGGCAAAAAAAATTCTTGGGTCAAAAATATTTCAAGAAATATAAATTTAGGTTTGCTTGACTTTTTTGACGGTCGAAATAGATTGTTTGATTTTTTTAGGGTAAAAACAGATTATTATCAGCGTATGTAAAGTTTCAGAATTTTTGTAGCTATAATATAGATTTCCAAAAATATTCGCTAGATTTTTTCAAAATGCTGTTGGAATTTCTATCCGTCCATTGCGCTAAAACAATATATGCCAACAATAAAATTTAACCAAATACATTATGGGAAGGGTAACTACCCTAGTTGCGGTAGAACATACGGAAAGCTACTCGCGTTTGAAGGTTTCCGAGGTACACACGTCAGGTACACGAGAAAATTAGAAATCGGTACTAGTTTAGAATTTAAACTCATCATGTTCGTGATTCATATCAGATAGGCGACAGTAGTGGCTTTCCCGTCATCTTACATTATCTTGGTTCATCTCGCATTCAGCATCCAGGCTCAAGTGCGCTTGCCTATCTTGACTTGACTTCAAGACTCGTGGAATTGTAAATCAATTTTCGTTCAATCGGTGGCAGTCGAAATCAGGTTGGCCAGCTACACACAGGGGTACTCGACCAAATTAAGAAACGCACCTAATTTAGAATTTGAACTGACCGCGTTCGTGAATCAAAATCTTGACATGTCCGACGCTCAGATAGGCCCCCGCAGTTTAGGAATTTCAAATCTGAAGCAACCGTGTATTGCGCGTTTTAATCATTTCAACCTAGAAGATTAACAAGCGGGAAATTGGCTGTTTCTGACCGGCAAAGCACGGGCAATTTGCATGTCAAATTCCATTACAGGGGGCCTATCGTGCTTTTCCTGAGAGGTCCAGACCCAGCATTTTGTGCTTTCATTTTTCTAAAATTCAGGACTTCTGGAAGCATAAATAATTTTTTCCTTCCAGTTGTGGTACGAGTCAACAATAGCAATGGTAAATGTAAACCATCCAAGTTTTCCCTTTGGCTTTTCTTTTTGTATATGCACGGATGGTTTAATTATTCAATGGTTAACTATGGTAAATATATGGATTATTATTGATGATTTAATTATTTATTAATATTAATATTATTTGAATATATGTATGTGGTGTTTTAGTGATGCTATTATATTTTTTTGTTATTTTTCTATGTTTACATGGTTTTTTAATTCATAGGCTTTGTTTTTAGTGGATTCTTAGGGGTAGGGGTTCCTAGCTACACCTTTTCTTGGTGCTCAACGTCATGATTCTCTAGTGCCTCTGCTTCCTGGGTTTGTCGGGGCCTCTAGTATTAAGGGTTCACTAGGCTACACCTTTTCTTGGTGCTCACCGTCATGACGCTCTGGTGCCTTTGCTTCCTGGGTTTGTCGGGGCCTCTGGTTTTAAGGGTTTAGCGGGCAGACGAGATTTGCGCCCTTTGGATCTCACAACTTAGGATGTTGGCAATCGAAAGACATCAGTCGATGATTCTATTGTTGCTTCAGGCTTTGGGAGTTGGGCGACTTCTTCTGGTTTGGCATTTCCTCCCCCGCCGTTGACACACTCAATTATTGATTATATGTCGGGTAAGTTCTTTTCTTCCCTCTCAGATGATGATATTTCCTTGTTAGATAGAATAGCTTACAATTCCTCCTCCCCTTCCGTTGATATCGTTAGCTCTGTGGAACGCTTTTGTATAAACCGTACCTTGTGTTATGGAGGTCTGACCAAACTTCTTTGTTCACCTTTGCATTCCATAGCGTCTCTACTGATCAGGAACTGGTCTTAGACTCCATTATTCTGCATTCAAAACTCCTTTAGCCATTTATACCTCCTAATGGAGTCTCCAAGGAACAAGACCTTGGCACTTTGGATCCCTCTCTTATATCTTCTCTCCAATGTTGCAATCATCTCCACTTGCTCTGCTTTGTTGGCCTCTCTATCTCCCTAAGGTACTCTCATCCCTTCCTTTAAGAACGTGACTACCCAGAAATAGAAGACTTCTAGGAAATAATTTGCTCATGTCTGTCACCTTTAGGGAGATTCTCTACATGGTATTTGAATCTCCTTGGAATCCTCGAGGGCCCTTAGAGCGCAACCTCCCTCTTATGAGGGTATTCAATGATTATATTGACTTTTAATGTTAGATGTGTCAGGGGGCCTCATAAGATTTGTCCCCTTCATAGAATTGTTTCTATTCATCAACCTTTTGTTATTTTTTTCGAAGAAATTATGGTTTGTGCTAAAAAATCTAGAGATTCTATTTTGAAAAATTGTCTGGATTGGCTTATATGTGCGGTGGATGTCTATGGGTGTTCTCGAGGGCTTGCCTGTGCTGTGGACCTTAGAGAGACAAATCTGCAACCCTACCTCTCTCTGGTAGGTATTATTTTAGAAGGTACTTCCAGAGGTTTAGACACGGTCTAGATGGACGAGTTCTTCTAGTTAATTGTTATGGTTCTTATTTAGACAATGAGAATTTCTAGGACTTGCTTTCTCAGAGTGGTTTTCTCTGCTCCCCAAATCTTATTCTAGCAGGTCACCTTAACTTCACAACTTCTGCTAGTGACAACACAGTCATTCTACTTGCCTTGACCTTTTCTCAAAGGTGATTTCCAACTTAATACTTGACTCAAAACTTGTCGATCATTGCCCCATCCCTTTGTGTGCAACGTGGATAAACGAAACATCGAGTATTGATGGGGTGGCCAAGAGGTTAGATAGGTTTCTTCTTACAGAATCATTGACTTTCAGGGTGGGTAAGCATAGATCCTTGATTTGCCTAGATGTTATATCAGACCATTTTCGTATTTGTCTCCAACTTCATTTCAACGACTTTGGGCACATACTTCTTTTAAATTTAATCACTTGTGGTTGAAGTAGGAATCCTTACTTTCTTTGGTTTGTGATTGTTATCTTCTTGTCATCCTAGCCCCTTTGAATCTATTATGCCTCTCTAGAAATGTAAAATGTCTCATTTAAACTCTCATGTTATGAGATGGGATCAGAACTTCATCTGCAAACAATAAAAAGAATTGGAATGTATTGAAGCTAATAATAATCTCTATAAATCTAATTATATTTCCACGTGTTTCCTGAATTCTCTAAAGCGGGATCTATGTTCGCTAGACGAGAGAAAATCCCAGCTTCTAAAATTCGAAGAGGAAAGGTCGTATTTAAAGAGTAAGGCCATCTAGATCTGAGAGGGGGATGGTAACACAACGTTATTTCACAAATTCACTTCCTATAAGAGAAATAAAAATTTCATTTGGGATCTTCATGAGGTGAGGTTTATTGGATCTATTCTCTGTCGGATTTGGGTCAAGTAGCTAGAGCACACTTCTTTGAGATTTATAAGGATCTAGCAGAATATATTCTTTAGGAACAACTTAAGGTCCTATATCATTTCCATCGCTTTTTTCTTGAGATGACTCTAGTAGGATTGGTGCTCCAGTTTCTTTGGATTAACTTCTTCTTGTAGTTAAATGTTTTACCAAGGATAAAAGTCCCAACCCAAATTGGTGGATTGTGGAGTTTTATTTGGCCTTCTTTGATCTAATTGGTCTGGATATACTGAATATTATGGAAGAGGCTCACATATCTGGCAAGATACTGAGAGCCATAAATTCCACTCTCATTTCTCTTTATTCCAAAATTCTCTAAACCTCCATCCTTTGATTTTTTTCCAATTGTGTTGTGCAACTTAATTTATAAGGTTATTTAAAAAATGGTGGGAAATCGGCTCTAGGTTGTTCTCTCTTCTGCCATTTCTGTGGAAGAGTTTGGGTGTCTTCCTCATAGGCACATTCACAATGTTATATGGTTGGCCAATGAGTTCATACACACTATCAAGATTATGCATCAAAAGGCCATGATTCTCAAGTTGGATTTGGTCAAGGACTATGATTGGGTTAATTCAGACTTCTTTACACCTCTTATTCTTCATATTGGATTCTATTGGCATGTAACAAGTTGTATTATGGGTGTATCTTGATCGGTGGCTATGAAAAACTCAACCGCCCAATCCCATAACATATTGGTGTAATTGCAAGTGTTCAGAATATGATTGGTGGTCTCTGCTTTCGATTCACAATGGAGGACATCTTGAGAGACTAGTAAAGCCCCTTCTCCAAAGATTCTCCCATGTTAGGATTTTAACGTGCATGACCAACTAGAGAAATTTTTCCCATAGCTATCTTCCCCATAAAAGTTTCCATTTTTGTTGTTGTTGAAGTTGATCTTGTTTAGTTATGTATCCATAAGCCTCCTTGAGACTAAAGAACCCGACTGATTTCCTTCCCCACCGTAGTTTATCTTCCCCCAAATCAATATGAATTTTCAATACTTGGATGCTTCATTCAAGGGAACCCCAATTGAGGTTTTCTAGTAGGGGTGAGCACAACTGAATATCCAAGCATTCTGTTCAGTGAGCTTCAAGTGTTTTGGGCTTCCAATAGTGGGCAACTTGAAGTTTCCCTTTTGCCTACATGGTTCTTTGGAGAGTGGCATGTTGATCACTATCAAGGACTAATAATTGTTTCCAAGATGCTTCCTAGAAGAGTGTACTTTCCCCATTACAAATTTCCCATAAGTTGTGTTCCTAAATGATGTTTTTATTTTTCCACACTTGGTTCCATATTCTAATCCATTGATGTTTCTTATGAGCTTGATAAGGTCCCTATTGGAGTGGTTGGGCGCATACCTCACTTTCCAATGTTGTCCCTAGGGCATGTGTGGGTTTTCCATTCATCTCCATGATGTTTTAACCTCTTGGGATTTCACCAGAAGTTCGGGGTCTCTGATGTCAAGCCTACCTGCGATCTTAGGCTTGCATAACTTGTCCCATGCCACAAGATCCTATTTCTTCTGCATATATGAACCTCTCCATAAGAAGCTTTGTTGAATACTTTAGATGGTGTTAGTGACCCACTTAGGGGCAGCCAAGGTCAAGAAAATATAAAGGGGAATGACTTGCAGAACTAATTCCACTAAGACAAGTCTTCTAGCCAAATTAAGGGATCGAAAGGTCCCATTAGAGGAAATTTCAGCCTAACAGTGCCCATGATTTTTTCATGTAATTTCCATGTCATAATATATAAACCAATCAAAATCCTTTAAATTTAAAAAGAGGTACATGTAAATATGTTGGAGGGAAAAGAAGAAAATATACACTTTTTACTTGTATTTTTAGATTATCTCTTAATAGGTTTACCGATATTTCAAGTGTAGACACTCATTGGATGAATAATTAAATTCAACATCCAACAAGTACCCATTATGCATACTTTTGAGAAGACTCACATTGATAGAAATGAAGATACATTAAAAAAATGTGGTGAACACAATTTTTTAATGTATCCTCAATTTTTATCAATGCGGGTCTTCTCAAAAGTATGCATAATGGGTACTCATTGGATATGGAATTTAATTATATATCCAATAAGTGTCTACACATGAAATTTTGGTAAACCAATAAGGCGATAAGCCAAAATACAAGTAAAAAAAGTAGTCTTTTTCTTTTTTGTCCATAATTCATAACTCTTATTTTATTATTTTAACTATTACTTTGTTATGGTTCCTTAGGAGGTAAATTTTAGGCTGAAATTTCCTCTAATGAGTGAGAGAGTTTTTTTTGCACTCTATTCAGGAGGTCCCCCCAATTAGATTTTTGTAGGATTTATCAGTAAGGGAGATTCCCAGCTACCTTCAGGGAAGAGAACACCTGTAAAAGCCTAGGATTCTAGTGATATTCCTTTGAAAAGCCAAGGCGTTATTAAAGAAGAAGATTTTGGATTTTTCAAGGTTAATTATGGTTCCTCATACTTTAGAAAAGAAGTTTAGGATGCATTTGAAGCAAATGTCTTCATTAATAGTGCGGATTCCCATCAAGAGGGTGTCATTGACACATGTTTTATGGGTGGACGCTGGGGCACTATTATGGAGCTTGAGGTTCACAAAGGGTATCCTTACTTGATTCCCCTTGAGGGGCCAAATGGATTGGAGGGTGATCCATCGACCAGGATAGAAAGGAAAGCTCCAGAGGTAAGTGCCATGATCCAATCGATGCAATCTTGGTGAAACCCAAATGCTACTAGGACTTCATGCATGTATTTCCAGCTGAGTTTGTCGAAGGATTTGTACATATCGAATTGCATCATCATGTTGGGCATCCTACGGGTTTGGCGAGAGCGTATATTTTCATGAGAGAGGATAGTACTATCCATCATTTTTATTCATTCCACATAAACCTCTTGGTTGGCTAAGATTAGAAGGGGTAGAACAGTCTTGATCCTATTGGCCAGAATCTTGGAGATGATTTTGTAGATTACAGTGCATAGGGTTACTGGTCAGAATCAATTAGGAGAATCAACTACTTCCTCCTCCAGGATGAGAGTTATAAATGTCGCATTCATTTCTCCCAGAACTATTTTCTTAGTCCTTGAGTACTCCACTATAGCATGAAATTCATCTTTGATAAAGGACCAACATCTTTTGAAATATTCAATGGTGAAACCAATAGGTCTAGGAGCTTTACCCTAGAGCATGACCATCACCACTTCCTCTACTTCCTTCATTGAAACCTCTCCAAGGAGAATTTTGTTGTGATCTTGGTTGAGGATGTGGGAATTTTATTAGTAATTTCTCTGATGGCCTGTGACTTGTCGACCATGGCTACCTGAAGGAGCTTGCTATAGAAACTGTTTAGCTCACTCAAAATTTCCTCATGGGATATAACAATTCTCCCATCTCCATTCCTTAGGATGAGGATTATGTTATTCTTCCTATGTTGGACTATGGAGGGATGGAAGAAAGAGGATTTCATTTTCCCACACTTGAGCCAACATATTCTTGATTTTTTCTACCAATTTTTTTCCTCATGCTTAGCTCTTTCTTCCCATTTTTTTTTGAAGATTCATTTCCTCCTCTTTCATATGGTATGTGGTACCTTGTTGGATCATTCTTTTCTAGAGCACCTCCATGCTCTGCTCCAACTACTTTTTTTCCTTTATGATATTTTCCAAAGCTTATTTATTCCATAGTTTGATTTTATTATTATTATTATTATTTTATGTGCTTTAATTTATGTTGGAATTGTTACATTCAAGTGTCGCTTTGTGGTGGATATCTCTCCCACCAGACTTTCATGTTGCTCAAGAAGTCTGGATCCTCCAGCCAAAATGCTTCAAATATAAAGGGGAAATTATTGGGGGCTCTAGAGATATGAAGCCTCAAAGCTATCTTCCAGTGATCCGACCATGATTGGGGTAAGATTATGATTTCGTTTTCCCAAGAGGTCAAGTAGATTGATTCTAAGATAAGGAACCTATCTAGCCTTGAGGCTATCTACATGTCCCTTCCACTTCTATTGTTACAGGTGTAGGTACCATTCATTCCCTATATGTCCACCAGGTCCATTTTGTCTATGGTTTCTTGGAAAGCTTTAAAATCTCTATCCAACTTCCTTACACCTCCTTTATTTTCTGACAGGTTGAGGATCATATGGAAGTCGCCCCTTATGATTTTGAATGGATGGAGATGTTCTCAAGGGTTCTCATGATAAATGATAACATTTGAATCCTTTCATATTCCTTGTGGGGTCCATAGATGGTAGTTAGACAAATAGTTTATGTGGCTGCTGATGGGTCCCATTAATAGATACCTTTTGAAGTTCATTGTGCTATCCTCTAGCCCTTAAAACTCTCCGTTTCTCACATTAATTCACAGTTTTAGCCATAATATGCTTAGTAGGAAAAGTAAAAGGTGTTTGTCATATTGTATGGCCTAATGTGATTAATATGCAAGTCATATAAGCATTTTTGGATATATTTACCATGCAGGGGCTTGATGGAGATACCTAGAGAGAATATAGAGTGGTTGTCCACCTCATTAACTCCGAAACTCAGATTGAGATCAAAAAGTCCTTCCAGCAGCTTGAATTCACTAGCAGCCAAGGAAATGCAAGTGAATGACAAGGAGAAAGGGAAAGAGATCCACAAATATTGAGATTTTGGAGGGGAGAATTCATCCTTTCAAGGAAGGTACCCCTCAATAATTTTTGTATAAGTAAACTTGTTGAAAGGCTCATTATGATTCTATTTTTTGGTGCAGCTAAGAGCAGTTACTGGGCCTAGTGATTGACATTATTATTCTTAACTTTCATCTGATGTATGAGACTATTACTTTTTGTCAATGAGAAGCTTACCATTAATTTTCATCCGATTTAGTTTGGAGGATTGAAACCCTTGGGTTTGGGCCCAACCCAGAGGATTTAGTCTCTGTTTTTTATTTTATTCTTATTCTTGTTTCAAGGAATTGTAGTCCTTCTCTTGTTTTAGTAGATGATATAACATAAAAACTTGTGATTGCAGACTTTCCTATCACCTCCATTGTGGGAAGAATGATTGGAAGGATTAACATTGACAATCGAAAAATATTTGTTTGTGATTTATTTGAATTTGATAGATGTTAGTTGTGATCCCTTTTCATGCTTATCCTATACAAATTTGGATTTAGTTTCATTTGTTTAGTGATTGGAGTAGTGTTGTGGGATAAAATAGATTTTATTCAAATTCAACTCATCTTCTCCATTTTAATTTATTTCACTGTGTTATTGGCCATTTCATGAATGTATTTGGGTAGCTGCATGGACTGTGTTGATCTTAAGAGGTGGGCATACCTTCCCAAATTCACTTGGACTTCTCCATCCTCTTCCTAGGCACCTAGTACTTCTCCCAACCTTTGTCTCCACAATCACTCTATCAAGGAAAATATGAGGCACCATGGGCATCAACTTTTGTGCAAGATAGACCACCGAGGGTTGCTAGGCCGAGCCAAGGGGCTGCCACAACCTTCACTTATTATATTCTACCTCCATATACCTCCATCCACCTATTTTCACCTTTAAGACACCACTTCCATCCTTAAAACTCTCTCGGACCTGCTCCTGTAGCAAAACAGGGCCTCTTGTAGCAATATAAGCCCTCTTGTAGCACCTCCTGTATCTTTGATTTCTTCAACTAGTTTTTCTCCAAACTTGGACTCTGGCATAGTTAAGTTGAATAATAGTCCCCAAACTATGACTTTATGATTATGGAATACCTTAGGATCACTGCAACCATCAAATAGAAAAATAGAGTTAGATTTAGCATTTCTTTCTTCATAGGCATGTTAAAGATGTGATTTCTCAATTTCAGCAAGTGTTAGTACATAAATGATGCATGCAAGTTAGGTTATTAATTTGAATCAACTATGAAAGTAGAGTAGCATGAGTTATTTCTAAAAATAGATTAGTTATTTTCCCTATGAAGTTTCAATTAGCATTTAAATTTGATGAATGGTAAGCATAGTAGTATGATTTATTTCTGCCACTAAATTAGCCTATTTTCCCTTTTGAAATTTCAATTATCATTTACATTTGATGATTGGAATTTTCACCTTGTTAGTAGAATCATGTTCATTTATTCTTTCATAAGATCTTTTCACTACAATTAGTTGGAGGAATGGTCTTTGAATACCCTGATCTAATTTCATGAATAAGAGTGGCATGAGTAGAACCTAACATACTTTGCATATAGCACTATCAACTCTAAGTTTATACAAACCTTGGGTTGATTCTTAAAGGTTAAAAGCCCTTTGGAGTTGCAACATCCTTGGTGAAATACTAGGGCTCATCACTTTTTGGTGTCATCGTTAGGGAGGTGTCTAAGCAGGTGTTGTTTCTTCTTAATAATTTCTTGTTCTTTTCTATTTTTCATCATTCTTGTTTCTTTGAAAAAAATGTGAAAAATTAAAAAGGAAATCTTGTTCTTTCATGCCTTACAAGAGTAGATTAACAGAGGGAAATTATTTCCAAAAACCCCCACCTCAAACAATCAATCTTCATTCTTCTTTGGTGACTATGAACTTCCCTCTCTAACTATAGGGGAGTTGGAAAACCCTTTATGAAGGCCACCTAAATTTTGTGAAGAACCTATAGGGGAAGAAGAACCTATCGCACCTACCCAAACTATGGTTCAAAATGAGAAAAATGAAATTTCCCTATCAGAGAAACTAATGGAGACGCTAGAATTAAAAATATAAGCCTTATTTCCCTTCCACATTTCCATGGCATAACCTCTGAAGATCCTGACACCTTCATGTTTGAGTCTTTTGTTATATGTAGGACCTATGACTATGCGTCTGATGAGATGAAGCTGAAGTTGTTTCCTTCTACCCTCAAAGATGCACCCTTGCGCTAGTTTATGAGTCTATGTGGAGGCAACATCACTACTTAGGCCTAAATGCAACAAGCCTTCAATGAAAAATACTGGGATTATTGTAGGTCCAAAGAAAGAAAGGAATAGATCCTTAGGATGACCCTTGGATGTGATGAATCTTTGGAGGATTATGAGGAAAGGTTTCAACTCAATTATAAGAGGGCCAACTCTACCCTTGATCCTAAGCCACTCAATCTAGTTCTTCTCTAAGGGATTAGGGAAGATGTAGTGGAAACCCTCAACATGCTATCAAGAGGAGATATCTATCAATTAACACATATTTCATTAAATTTGGAAGTAATAAGTGGATCTACAATTTATAACTTTAACTAGATTAAGTTTTCTCAAAATGAGGAACTAGAAAGTCACTTAGTTCACTAATTTTAATCTAGATATTCACCATTTTTTGTGTAAAAATTATCATGATAAACTTTATAAAACAAATTTATATAAACCTGCTAAAGTAAATATTTCACATCTTAATCTTGGATTCCTTACATTATCTATTTTAATATTTTTTATGGTTTATATTAAAAGATAAGTTTGTTAAGGTTATTTTATGAAAATAATGATGTTTATGTTACTATTATTAACCCATTTAATTATAATCTAATATAGTAAATATCATGTATGTGTTAAGTTACGATTATTACTAGGACAGTGTTGGCACAATTTAAAAGTCTATCACCTTTGCAACGCAACTAATATGGTTGAAGATTAAAAAACTCTCATAGATAATCCAATTTATACTCATATTGGAATTAAATTTCAAAATATTTGTGAGGCTACTAACCTTCTTGATTGTTTCACTAAACAAAATGATGATGATCTTGAAACATTTCTTTTAATGCTTTTTTAGAATAACAATAAAATTCGAAATAACTTTTAGTAATATCTTTTTACCTTCTTATATACCATATTTGGTCTTAGTAGATGATAATAATCATTATCACCACCATAATTACGTACTATTGTAGGAAGTTTGCACCATATTAGAGTTGATGAGAAAATATTTTTTTAGGATCAAATTAAATGTTGAATGTGAGTAGTAGCATAATTTATTTATTATTTATTATTTGTACTTTTAGGTGAATAAAGAAGTTGATTGAGGCTTGCTTAATGAATAATATATTAATATGCAAGATATATATTAAATATAAAGTTATTTAATGACAAATGATCTTATTAATGTGTCCAATATATACCATTATTTAGAAGTTTAACTAGATTAAGTTTTTTCAAAATGAGGAATTAGAAAGTCACTTAGTTCACTAATTTTAATGTAGATAATCACCATTTTTGTGTGAAAATTATCATGATAAAATTTATAAAACAAATTTATATAAACTTGCAAAAGCAAATCTTTCACATCTTAATTTGGATTCCTTACATTATCTATTTTAACATTTTTTATGGTTTATACTAAAAGATAAGTTTTCTAAGGTTATTTTATGAAAATATTGATGTGTATGTTACTATTATTAACACATTTAATTATAATCCGATATAGTAAATATCATGTATGTGTTAAGTTATGATTATTACTAAAATAGTGTTAGCACAATTTAAAAGTCTATCACCTTTGCAACACTAGTAATATGGTTGAAGATTAAAAAACTCTCATAGATCATCCAGTTTATACTCATATTGGAATTAAATTTCAAAATATTTGTGACTCTATCAGCCTTCTTGATTGTTTAACTAAACAAAATTATGATGTTCTTGAAACACTTCTTTTAATGCTTTTTGAGCATAACAATAAAATTCGAGATAACATTTAGTAGTATCTTTTTTACCTTCTTATATACCATAATTGGTCTTAGTGGATGATAATCATCATTATCACCATCACCATTACATACTATTGTAGGAAGTTTGCACCATTTTATAGTTGAGGATAAAATATTTTGTTAGGATCAAATTAAATGTTGAATGTGAGTGGTAGCATAGTTTATTTTTATTTATTATTTTTACTTTTATGTTAAAAACGAAGTCGGTTGAGGCTTACTTAATGAATAATAGATTAATATGCAAGCTATATAATAAGTATAAAGTTATTTAATGAAAAATGATCATAGTAATGTGTCCAATATATACCATCATAGATCCATTTTAAGTGCAGATGTAGGGATCAAATTTCTTCACTTGCAAACATTTTTACAGTGAAAGATACAATGTGTTATTTTTCATTGTTGAAACTATATTTTTGAATGCTAAATAGAGTATATATATAACCAAATAAAATTTTTAACCATAATTTTTTTATTTTTTATTTTTAATAAATAGATATATATGAAGTTGATATTGACATAAATTAATTAACATAAATCTTCAAATAGTTTCTCTGTATCTCTAGCTGAAATATTTTTGAAAAGTATAATATTTAAACATCTATTTCACACATTTGTTTTACTTCTAATTACTTTACAAAATATTCATTTTTTTATTTTTCTATTTAGAACATAATTTTTATTTTAAAGGGGCACAAATGGACAGAAAGACTTACACATCCCCCAATATTGGGTTGTAAAATGAGCCTCTCGTCTCAATTACTAATCATTTTAATGATCAAAATCAAACATGAATTAGAATAGTAACAAAGTAGTACAATTTGATTATTTTCAAATACAACAGGAAAGAGTGAAAATTGACTAAGATATTTATTACAAATGTTTAGTTTTTATTCTTGTAGTGTTTAAGGATATTATATTGGAAAGAACATATTAACATTCATCTAAAACTTAGATTCCTTACATTATTTCTAGTATCATTAACATTTATATTTATGTATTAAATTTGACTCGTGAATAATAGATTTTGTAAAAAAAATATTACCTATAAAGTTTATTAACAATATATTAATAATGTTTTTCTTACTATTATTGACCATTTTAAATTGACACTAACTACTTTTCCTACGCTGAGTTACAATGTTGGCAATACTTGAAAATCTATATGAGGAAATATTTTATAATTCTAGTTGTGTTGTTCAATGATCAAAATATTTTTTTGATAAATTAGAGTGCAACAAAATAGCGAATTTGATTTATATCAATTATAATAAGGAAAATTAAAGAAAACTCACCTCAAGCATTATATCAAGTATCTAGAATTTATTCATTAAGTGTTTAAATGGTTTGTATTAAATAAAATACTAATTAGTTACTCCAGTGTTCTTTTAATATACCAAGTTTAGAAGATGTTTTTCGGTGCATTATTGAATTTGATTATGCATATTTCATATGGTGAGAAGTCATATTGGTCAAATAAAGATTTGAAAACTTAAATATTTTATGGAATTGTCATGTAATTTGTATAACACATGATTACATTGAAATATTAAATAATATAAAACTCCTGCAAAAAGAATATGAGTATATTTGATATACAAAAAATATCAAAAAGTGTGTCTGAATGTATATTAATAGATCCTTCAAAAACAAATTACATTCATAAATCATATAAACCTACTCTTAAGATATTCACTCAAGTATATCAAGAATGGCTTCTACACCATATTTATTTATCTCCGTGTTCTTGCAATGTTCTTTCTTTGGCATCCATACCCACACTATTGTATTAATTGGAATAGAGCCAAGTTCTGTGTCATCATGATTTGGTACTTAATATTGCTCTAAAAATTTTCCATTGTATTTCCCTAGAATAGGCTTCCACTAGTCAGCCTTTACATGAAGGTTCTAACTTTCATTATCCCTAAAGATATCTGAGATAGATTTTTCCATCCAAATCTTCTCTCCTACATCCTCGTTTCCTGATCTAACTAGCAACACCTTTCCTTTCTGAAAATCGATCATCGGATTGAATGTTGGCTTTGGCTTGTTGCATTTGGGTCCAACATATATTGTTTCATCTATCGCATTACCAAAATCTCCATCCATAATACTTAAGATTACTTGGAGTGCATTACGATCAACATCAACAATGTGCCTTGTCTTGGGCTAGAAATCCTCAGAAGATGAATCACTTCCATCTATTATTCTATGATGATTATAGATTCCATATAATGTATCAAGAACTTTTCCCAATACACTACTTTATTTTTCCATTCCTCTGTAACAATTGGGGAACCCTCATTCCCAATAGCGTCTTTCCACATTTTTATGTATGATGTTATCCCTTCATTTAGTTCTTTTAAATAGAAATAATTTTGTTTGGAAGCTAAGAAAGATGGATTCCTTATGGGAATTATAGGTCGACCTTCATAATCTATATTCCATAACTCAATTGGTTCTAACCACTCAATATCTCTAATTGATTCTTTGTACCTTAGTACTTGAACATCATTGAGGATAATAAATTGGAAGTATTGGACATTAAGATGTCGAACTAGTGCGTTTTTTCCCTCCTTGATGTATCCATCAAGGAAAATTTTGAAGTCATAGACCTTGTCAATAAGTGTAGGTGGAAACACTCATTTTTCATCAATTATGCGATATGTATCCATCATTTCAGGTAAAGAATAAATCTCTTTACTTTTTAGGTTGGAAGACATTCTTCCGTAGGTTCCATCTATGTCTTCATGGGTGTGCCCCATAGGAAAGAACCCAACCTCAATAGTGGTGAAGACACCAATTGCAGTTAAAAGTGATAAAAACATGAAAAGATAGCGATTCTTATTATCACTTTCCGCATTGTCCAACTGTAACAACAAATGTCGAAGAAGAGGTTTAAAATCAACATTTTGAATTTTTGAACTTTCGTGAGATATAAAATCATCCTTGTACCTTTGACATTTTGAGTAAATAGAGGTATCAAGTAATGCATTTGTAAGTGGGTTTCTTGAAATTCCACTTCCATAAAATAGATAACCATACATATCCATTTGTGGGTCTTCAAAGTTCCTTAAGCACTTCCAAGAGATGTAATGGTAAATCGTGATCCCATATGGACAAATGGTATGGAGAAATGACCAAAACCTCCTGCCTTATGCCCATGTGTAAGCATACCTGTTAGTGACAAACCTAAATTTGTCCCTACAATAGATTTTGATTTGACACGTAGCCTTGGTATTGAAGTCTTTGTTTTGTCCATTTTATCATGGATAATGCTCAAATACTCCTTTTGAAACCACTCTGACATAATTATATGGATATAGTAGTAATATCTTCCACACATAACAATCTTGTGATGTTTCTTCAACCTACCTCATGCCTTTTCTTCCAACTCTTTTGTAGTTGCTGACTTCATTTGTGATTTCAACGCAATACATTCATTGCATTTACTAAAGTTGGTGTTCTTTGAAAATGCCACATCTCGAAACTTAGTATTCCATATCTTGCTTATTGTTGACTATGATATTGATGGGTAATTGAGATTTTGAATAGCCTCATTGATCTCTTTTAACAAAGAATTTTGCGTGTAAGTCGAAGGAAGCTATCTTAAAGGAGAAGATGTTCCATCTTCTTCAACTTGACGTGTTTGGTTTGGTTAAAAATCTGAATTATCCATTATAATTTTGTGCAATATTTCTATGGCTGCCACTGTGTGAGCTCGTGCTTTGCATGTGTTGGTGTTACCATGAATAACTTTGATTTGTCCATGTTGGAAATAATGCTGGTAGTTATAGAATGTGCTTCGAGTAATTTTATGTATCTTATACCATGATTTATTACAAATAATATTCCCATTAAATATCATATCCTTTACATTTCTAACAATAGGTGGTAGGCCATGGCCCTTTGACATGACTGTGTTTGACATGAGTGAATTAAAGACAAATTCTCTAATACCATTTGTATTTATTTGTCTCATACCCTTCTAGCACCTAAAATGGCCTTCTTATCCACATGTTGAAGACAGTCTTTTCTACAACATACATCTGCTACCAAAAGTCGAATTTCTTTCTCTTCATCTATTTTTGTTTGACATTTTGCAATTTTTTTGTAGCCATAACTTGTTTAATCTTTTTATATGGCCTTTTTACATGCATATTAATTGAGTTTCTATCTTTTTCGCTACAAAGATACCCATCCCATTTGTTTAAGGGATTTGTGTCCTCTATAACATCCCATATCACCATTTCCTTGGGTGGCTCCTTCAACTTTTCTTTGACCCTTAATATCAAACCTTTGTTGTCCACCAACCTATTTATTGGCCATCTAACCAAACAATGTATAGACTTATCCCCAGTTCTCCATATCTCACAATTTCCATCTATCTCTTCTAGAAAAACACCAAAATCCATTTCAGCTAGTGTTTCACCCTGAACAATGTCATCCTCGTGGACATTAACTAACATTCCTTTGGAAATGCACATGCTTGTTCCCATGCATTCATGTGTAAGAGAAACCTTTGTACATATGAATATAACCTTATATTGGGGAATATTTATGGCATGCTCATGACAGTGAGGCTCTAAATCTAATTATGGCCAAATTTTATAAGATTCTAATGCACTCGCAAGTGTATGCTCAAATCCTATTGGATGTGGTAGAGGAGAATTATGTTTTAACACCTTCTCAATTTTAACCACTATGCATCGTTTCTTCACCATATTTCCATGAACTTTATGCCCAAGCTCTATATTGAATATGGATCCCTCACCCACCTTCACTCCATGTTGCAGAAGATCTACCTTGTCTCTAATAGAAAATGTAGAAGAAACATTTGCAGCTATAAACGAATGTCAATAAGGTTAGTATTTACTAAAAAAAAACACTTTTATTATACTATCAATAATATATAACACATGCTTTAATATTTTGATTTACCTATGTTATGTCTAAAATCCGTGATCTTCCATGGACCAATCAAATGTGGTTGAGTGACATCAATTATCAAAATTGAAACATAACGAGCATTACCCCTTTATCCAACATAATAAATTCTAGACTGCGCAGATTCGACCCTTCCTAGCCCAATGACTTGATCACTAATAAGGAGATCAACATAGTCCCCTTTTGCCAAAATTATATTTTCCGTTGTAGCTTGTATCAATTCTGTAACAATAACTAAATCGTAACTTGTAATTAAAAGGTTGAACCATGTAAAATGTGACTTTATATTTTCACACAAACACACAACTTATGAAAAAGTAATATAGATGAAAAAATTAAAATAGTATTGTAGTCATATTGCATATAATGAAACATTGTTTCCTCAAATGAAGATAACAATCAATATCATTCTTTCTACTACAAACATAAGCATATTACTAGAAGCAACTTTACATGGTCAAATAAATCTAGCACAAACACAACCACAATGCCAATAACATATTCTAAGGCAAATGAAATCCACCACATGCTAAATTTCATCTAACATAAATTGAAGCATATTACTCACAAAACATTTCAAAGTAAAAGAAATTGTACACATTCTAGAGTTTATTCTAGCACAACCACAATCACATTGCCAGAAACAACATTGCAGTGTGGAAGATATCTAGCATACACTTGATTTACTTCTAGGACAAACAAGAGCACATTGCCAACAATAACATTGTAGGGCAAACAAAATCCAACAAATTCTATCACAAACACAATCACATTTCCAATAACAAAGTCACAAGGTAAAATAAATTTAATGCATGCTAGCTTTACATGTAGCATAAATACAAGCATACTACCAAAAACGACATTTCATGCTAGAAGAAATCTAGTGCATACTATATTTCCTTCTAACACAAACAAAAGCAAATTACCAAGGTGAAGGAAATCTAACACGTGTTAGATTTCCTTCTATAATAAACAACCAAATTGAAAACAACAATATTGCATAGCAAAAGAAATCTAGCACAAGTTCTAGCCCAAACACAAGCACAATATTACCAATAACGTTGCCAAAGTGAAGGAAATCTAACACTTAATATATTTCCTTTTATCATAAACAACCAAATTGACAACAAGAATATTGCAAAGAAAAAGAAATCTAGCATAGTTTCTAGCCCAAACACAAGCACATTTCCAATAAAAATATTGTAAGGTGAAAGAAATTTAACACATGTTAGCTTTACATGTGGCACAAATACAAGCATACTACCAACAACAACATTGCATGCCAAAATAAATCTCTTGCGTGTTATGTTTCTTTTTAACACAAATCAACAAAGCGTAATGGTGATTCTTTATTGTGAAGACCCATATGAAAAGTGGCGTAATGCTAATAAGACCAATTCAGCTACTACCAGGATACCTACTCACCTTTCCCTTTATCCTACAAAAAACTCCCAGTTGTGAAATCCTTTTTTTGTTAAGTGTTTTCTTGTAAAAGGGGAGAGTAATGAATAATTTTTCTTGCTAGAATAAATTTCTTTGGGGAAAATAGGGTGGAAAACATGAAGCCTCATCTCCTTACCAATAAAGTAAGGCTAACAAGGCCTGATTGATATCCATGCCCGATGAACTATATTAGTGGTAAAATTTGTTGTTTGGACTATGATTGGTAATGTACCTTGAAAGACACACGTGTTATCATCTTCATAATGTTAACAGTTACACATCCATGACATCTCTGGTTCTTCCGACTTCTATGACATAATCAATGTAGTTGAAGCCTTAAAGATTTCTGGATCCAATGTTCTTAGAAGAATGTGGCAAGCTTAAAAGTTAGTGTCCAAGCAGTTACTCACTTTTATCACAAGTTGACCCACTAGTTTTCCTATTCTAGAGTACTCTCAAGATATCCTTACATGCCACAAACAAAAGAAGGTATTGTAAAGACAATCTCTCTATTTCTAAAGGAAAACAATCTCTGTTTAATGACAAAAGATATTTTTCTTTTATTTTTGGAATAGTTTCCTTGAGAACATTGGCAGAGAAATCATAATATAGTAAGAGTTTATATACTCTCAAAATATTCCAGGATCACATAATGACAATTGAGCCTCAACAACGATACATTTATGAGGTAGCCTAACCCATATTCATGTAATCCGTTTTCATTTATATGATTACGTAATAAACAACTATACAGACAAATATGCATTTTATTGGCAAGAATATATACCCCTATCAAGGTCTTACAAGGAAAGGAATATTTGTACCAGGAAGATCCACCTGAAGAAATCAATTCCTGTTGGCTCAACCAACAGAGGTCGTTGGGCAATCTGTAGGTACCAAGCAATAATCCCACACAATTGATCCAGATTTAAATAGCAACACAACAAATTACAGATATAACCATACATATAGAGATGTAGCAGAAATAATACTTCATTTCATAACTGTAAAATACTGAAATATACTTACAAATAGAAATGGAATAAACTAGTTGGTAGCTTATCTATGAGAACAGATGTGGCAGCTACATGCCTCTGAACTGTGTTACAATGAGGCTCAAAGGCCTATTTATTGTTTAGAAATAATGGAAAATCCTAAACATCCAAAAACCTAACCCTAGAAGATGAAACACCAAACTATGGGCCTTGTTTGGACAAATTGGTACATCAACTTCTCGGGGTCGTAAATTTGGCATACGATCTTCGTTTGACGTGCACAATATCTCGTTAGAAATATCTATCCGAGAAATACAACTTTGGGAAGAGAAAAATTGATCCATGGACCCATGTTGCTCCTATTTTTCCCAAAAGATGTCGTTTAAGGCCTCAAAACAGCTCTGGAAGTTCAGGACCCAAAAATTTGCTAAAAATAGTAAATTGTGCTACAATTAAAGAAATTGAAAAGCTAAAAGAAACAATGGGGGGTGATCCAAGTCGACTTGGCAGGTGGCCACCAATATCCACCTAGATCATTCCTCCCCCCTTAGGAGGCAATGGTCCCCAATGCATTGATTTCCTCCATGAGATGAGGAAACTTCTGTTGAACTTGGTCCCTGGTGAGCCACTTGCCCTGGTGAAGGAGTTGGCCTGCCTTGACAAGTCGATGTAGTTTGATATTTTTTTTGCGAGTGTGCTCGATCTATGTGTCCATGATCCAATCATTTGTAGCTTGTTCCATGAAATCTGGATTTAACTCTGTGGGCATGAGTTGTTCTACATTACTGGATGTGTCTAGTAATGGTGGAAAGTATGGACAAAGGCAGTCCACATTGAACACTGGGTGCAGGCCCAGGAATGGGGGAATGTTGAGCTCAAATGCATTGTCTTCCATAGCCTTGGTAATGTTGTAAGGACCATAACGTAGGGGTCTGAGTTTCCAATAGGCTTCGATAAGGCGTTCCTTTTGCAAATGCAACTAGACTTTGTCACCCACCTGAAACTTGTGTGGCACCCGATGTTGATCATGTCACTACTTGTACTTGGAATTTGACTTATCCAGAATGTCATGGACTTGTTGGTGAATATGTTGGATGTGCTCAATGAATTTGTTTTCCTTATCTTTTTCAGACTGTACATGAGCCGAATCTGCGTGAGTAGCTACAAATGGCATGGCCACATCAATGGGACATAGTGGCCAGAATCCCATGCCCACCTAAAAAAGGTTGTGGCCAGTTGAGTTGTGGAGAGCCCAACTGTAGTTGTGTTCAACATAGGGGAGGTTCTCATCCCATGTGCGTGGATGCTTTGAGTTGTACATGCACATAATGTGTACAATCATCCCGTTGACAACCTCTGTCTGGCCATCAGTTTGAGGATGGAAGGTTGTGGAGTTAGTGAGTTTGGTGTCTAGCGTCGACCAAAGACTCGACCAAAATTTACTAAGGAACCTACTATCTTGATTTGAGATGATAGACTATGGGATCCCAAAGTGTACCCACACTCATTCAAAGAAAAGTTTAGCAGTGGCTTCTGCTGTGATATTCTTCTTGCACGCTGCCATAATGGTCATCTTCAAGAACCTATTGACAACCACAAAAACACAATCATTTCCATGCTTAGTAAAAGGAAGGCCCAACATGTAATCCATGGAGATGGATTTCCAAGGTCGACTAGGGGTAGGCAATGCGGTAGAGAGGCCTTGCTTCTTGATGGTTGGTGTGGCAATGGCACAGGTAGTGCATGATCTAATGTACTTACCGACATCCTGTCGAAGATTCAGCCGATAGAAATGCTTCTGCAGTACTACCGCCATTCTCTCAACCTCGAAATGACCAGTAGCTCAACTGTAGTATGCTTCCCAAATAATCTTGGCACACTTGTTTGAAGGAACACAAAGGTGACCTAGGTGGCATAACAAGGCATCCTAGAGGTGAAAATATGGAACATGTCGACCCTCTAAGAGTGTCTCGTATGTGTGGATGAATTCTGGGTCACTTTTGTAGAGAAGTGGCCAATTATAAGTCTCGTGCCCACAAGAGTTAAGCACGGTGGTTAACACCATGATCAGTGGTCGACTGAGGCAATCTGCAACATTATTGGGGCTGCCTTCTTATACTTGATATTCAAATGGAACTGTAGCAACATTATTGTGTAGAGGGTGACACTGCTGGCTCACGCGAAGATCTCGTCCTTGGTGAAGCCACCCGATGGTGTATGGTTGTGGATGTGTTGTGGTCGGTAAGCCTAGTCACTTCACGACCTCTGCCGAAATGAGGTTCTTTTGGCTCTTAATATCGCTAATGAACTATAGTAGGGATCCCTTTACCCACATCTGGTTGTGGAAGAGAAGCTCCTCCTCCTCTGGATCTTTGGGTTCCTCCTTCTAGATCTTCATGGTGGCAACGATGGCGTTGGGCTCCGCATTGATAACTTCCCCTAGTCATTCCCGTTATCGAGTTTTGACTCAAAGTTGGAACATGCATCTGATTCTGAAACCTTTAGCTCAACCACGAGTGACTACTTTGCCTGACAGTCACTTGTGTTGTGAGTGGAACTCTTATGGAACTCACACCACTTTCCTGTGTCCCTTTTCATCTCTGCAGTGCTATTCTTTGCTTGCAGCTTTGGCAGGTTGTCTTGGGCCACCTTGACTTAGCTTTGTCCTTTGTTTTGTAGTTTCGGGGAATCTTTCCATTGCTTCAGATTCACAGATCCAAAATCTCACTTCTTCTATTTAAAATTTTTCTCGATCTTGATGGCGTATCAGTATGCCGTGCTGAGCGAGGAGATGTTCAGGAATTCTATTTCTTCCTCGATGTACTTGTGTAGGAAGCCATGGTATTTGAGTACCAAATTCTACTCCAGATCCTTGATACCCAACTTTGTGCGAAGGGTATGGAAAACTTCGGCACATCTTGGTCCCTTCCTTGCCACAATGTGGTCCACTTTATGTATTGATCCTCAGAGCTTCCGATAGGGTAGTACTACTCCTTGATGGTAGTCTAGAATGAATTCCAAGTGGGTGTGACTTAAAACAGTGGGGGCGACTTTGAGAAGAGCAAAAGTAATATTTTCTTGGCCACAAAAATCATGAACAGAAAAAACCCTTCTAGCAGATTTAACCATTTATCTACGATGTCTGCATCTATCTGACCCTCAAATATAGGAATGTCAATGTTAACTTGTACCTTAAAGGGTGTGGCACTTCCAGAGCAGCTACTTGAAGTAGTTGTGTCACCCTTGGGTATCCGCTGAAGGATCTGGGCCAAAATTGTTCATCATCACATTCCTTTGTCGCTTGAGGGCCTCTTCGAGCAAGATTTTGATAGGATATCCTACCCCCTCATCTTTCTTTTCATCTACCATGGGAGGCTATTGGGATTTGTGAGGCTGGTCTTGCAAAGGTTCGGCCAGTTCAAGCCCTAACTCCTTATATCCCAACCTCATTGGGGACATACAAAGAAGGACAAAGAAAGAGCAGACCTCTCTGATACCACTAATCTAGATTTAAACAGGAACGCAACAAATTACAGATATAACCTTACATATAGAGATGCAGTAGAAATAATACTTCATTTCATTACTGTAAAATAGTGAAATATGCTTACAAACAGAAATGGAAATAAACTAGCTAGGGCGATGGTAGCTTATCTCTGAGAATAGATGTGGTGACTACATGCCTATAAACTGTGTTACAATGAGGTTGAAAGGTCTATTTATTGTTGAGAAACAATGGAAAACCCTAAACATCTAAAAACCTAAACCTAGAAGATGAAACGCCAAACTGTGGGCCCCGTTTGGGTAAATTGGTACATCAAATTCTCGGGGTCATAACTTTGGCATACAATCTCTGTTTGATGTGAACAATATCTCGTTAGAAAGATCTGTCTGAGAACTACAACTTTTGGAAGAGAAACATTGGGCCATTGACCCACGTTGCTCCCAGTTTTCCCAAAGATCATCGTTGAGTGCCTCAAAATGGCTTCGAAATTTTAGGACCCAAAAAACTACTAAAAAGAGTAAACTATGCTACAATTAAGGAAACTGAAAAGTTGAAATGAAAGAAAGCTTAAAAGTTGAATTGGAGTGTGGCCACCAATATCCACCTCTATCAACAACAATGTCTAGGTTTTGCTGGCATCTTATTAAAAAAAGTTTCATTTCATTTCTCCCCATGTAGGTTGACCATATCAATGTAAATTTTCACTGTTCAAAACTTTAGGGCCTCCTTGGTAAAACCATGCATGTCATATTTAGTGACTATGGCATACTCTAACATAGATTCAGTAATAAATTTTGTGCATCAATATAGTTATGGAATTTTCTGGCTAAGTTAAGGCACCAACACCACAACTGTTATGAATTACCTAGTCAAGTCTCAAGAGAGAGCCTCTTTTGTCTCATCACTATATCAATCCATGAAATGGTGGAGAGCCTAACAACCTTCCCTTTTAATTGCTCAAGCTAGACCAAATTGAAAAAGCTATATTCCTACCTAACCAATCATTGTCCATGTTTTTGCTTCCTCATAAAAAGATATCAGTCTAGGGGTTATCTAGATGCAAAATGTACCTCTCAACAGACTATGTTAACACCTTGTTTTAGGAGATGAACCTACTATCCTTTGTTCTGTAGTTACTTTCCAAACCCAATAGCTCCTCCATAAGATTACTCTTGTATTGAATCTAAAACCATTTAACTATGATTAATTGGTAGCACATGCAATTTGCAAGGAAGGCTCACAGTTTCAGGTTTGGACCATTTAGTAAGGTTTATAGCTTAAATGGCAGTTTCATACTTCGAGTTAAACTATCTTTGAAATATATGATATAACCAACCTAGTCCATTTTTATGCCACTATTACAACAATCCATGAAATGTGCATGCAAGGTCTAAGATCAATGCTTAACTTGGCTTCCATAGTATTGTTGCACATTTGAATGGACTTCCCAAAAGATTGCATTGTGTTTATATAATGCTTCATGGATCTCTAGTAAAAACTAAAGGCTAGATGCCAAATGTGTTTGTTAGATGCTGCTTATAAATGTGTAGATATGATTGGTGTATTTGATATATTCTCATGCATCTCTAGTAAAAATTAAAGGCTAGTTGTCAAAGGTGTTTGTCAGATGTTTCTTATGAATGCACAAATAATATTGGTGTATTTTATATATTCTCATTACAATACTGAATGCTGGATCTAACTCTTCAATGGTCCACATATTGAGTTTTAACTCATTGAGGTATCTCTTACAATGGGCCAATATCTTGAGCACTGAGGAATCAGATGAACTTGCAGTTGATTTTATCACTCTAAAGGTAGCACTGGTGTATTCTAGCTGTCTAAGTGTCATTTAATGAGGTTGGACCTATTCACATATTACAAAAATACACTAATATATGGCAAGATCTTCTCTCTACCTGGTGGTAGAGGGAGTAAAAATCCATTAGCATCAGAAGACACAAGGTGCAATAGATAATGAATATGACCAGTTTTTCTAGCTTACTGATGTAGAGATCCAGCTGTTGCCATAGAAGTTCAACAACTAAATTTAGACTCATGATTATAATAATAGTTTCATCATGATATCTATAACTTGGTACCTAATCATCCTTTCCCTCGTTAAGTGAGGAAGAAAGAGAGCACAAGTCTTGAAGTACCCTTAGAAATGTAGTACTAGAAATTTGACTTGAAAGAAGCATGGCTTTTGCCTTAGCAAAAACACTGGAGTTCACTCGCTGCAACCTTGCTCAACCTTTTTTTAATATAATTTAGCATTTTGTAATGAAAATATGTCAATAGGGAGGTGCCAGTTTCACTAACTTAATCAATACATCTACTTCATGAGAATATACAAGGTCTGACAAATCTTCACATGCCAACAAGGATTATGACAATCTAAACTCTATTCAAGGAACACTGAGAAGCACTGCTCATAAAATGTCATTTCTCACCTTAGCACAAGCACAAAACCAAATCATTGTTGTGGTGTATGCTTGTGCTGAAGAAGCCACAAATGCACATAAAGAGCACCCTAAATAGATGTGCTAATACCTTCTATTCATCCAATGAAGGTGGGTTGGCTCTCACAATTGTTTTGAAATTGCATGAAGGGAAGGCTAGTACTTTGCCTCTGAATTTAGGATGATTCAACATATTTGGAAAGGAGAAATATTGAGGAGGTATAGGAATGAGTTTGGCTATTGGGTTTTTATGTTAGAACAATCATATAATATGTGTTATCCAAAACATAAGTAGAAGAATGCCTGTCTGGGAGAGTGATTTTAATAAATTCACAAGGTATTATTTCTAACCATTAGGAATCACATCCCCAGGTGCTTGAGAATAAATAATAGCACAGTCAACTAGATAAGTAGGTCTAATTTAGAGAACCTCACCTAGAATCTCACTCAAATCTCACTCAAGGTATAGTAGACAATGAAGATGACAAATTTTTCTATCTTGCTGATGTAGAGACCCAGTTGTTGCCATAGAAGTTCAACATATAAATTTAGACTTGCGATTATAATAACACTTTCATCATGATATCTATAAGTTGGTACCGAATCATACTTTCCCTAGTTAAGTGAGGAAGAAAGAGAGCACAAGTCCTAAAGTACCCTGAGAAATGTAGCACTAGAAAATTGGCTTGAAAGAAGCATGGCTTCTGCCTCAGCAAAAACATTGGAGTTCGCTCACTGCTACCATGCTCAACCTTTTTTTTTATAACATTTGGTAATTTGGTAATGAAAATATGTCAACAGGGAGGTGCCAGTTTCACTAACTTAATCACTACATCTACATCATAAGAATATACAAGGGCTAAGAAACCTTCACATGCCAACAAGGATTATAACAACCTAAACACTGTTCAAGGAACACTTAGCAGCATTGTTCATAAAATGTCATTTCTCACCTCAGCACAAGTACAAAACTGAATCATCACCGTGGTGTACGCTTGTGTTGAAGAAGCCACAAATGCACATAAAGATGCACCCTAAATAAATGTGCTAATACCTTCCAATTCATCCAATGAAGGTGGGTTGGCCCTCAGAGTTGTTTTGAGATTGCATGAAGAGAAGGTTGGTACTTTGCCTCTGAATTTAGGATGATTCAACCTGTTTGGAAAGGACAAATATTGAAGAGGTATAGGAATGAGTTTGTCTATTAGGTTTTGATGTTTAGAACAATTAGGTGGTATGTGTTCTCCAAAACATAAGTAGAAGAAGGCCTTTCTAGGACACTGATTTTAATAAATTCATTAGGTATTATTTCTATCTATTAGGAATCATATCTCAGGTGCTTGAGAATAAATAATAACATAGTCAGATGGATAAGCAGGTATAATTTATATAACCTCACCCAGAATCTCACTCAAATCTCACACAAGGTACAATAGACAATGAAGATGACCAATTTTTCAATCTTATTGATGCAGAGACCCAGTCGATGCCAATGAGGTTCAACAAATAAATTTAGACTCGTGATTATAAAAACACTTTCATCATGATATATATAAGTTGGTACCTAATCATCCTTTCCCTGATTAAGTGAGGAAGAAGGAGAGCACAAGTCCTGAATTACCCTGAGAAATGTAGCACTAGGAATTTGAATTGAAAGAATCATGGCTTCTGCCTCAGCAAAAACATTGGATTTCACTCACTGCAACCTTTCTCAACCTTTTTTATAGCATTTGGCAATTTGGTAATGAAAATATGTCAACAAGGAGGTGCCAATTTCACTAACTTAATCAATACATCTACATCATGAGAATATACAAGGTCTGACAAACCTTCACATGCCAACAAGGATTATAGCAATCTAAATTGTGTTCAAGGAACAATGAGAAGAACTATTCATAAAATGTCATTTCTCACCTCAGCACAAGCACAACACTGAATCATCACTGTGGTGTACACTTGTGCTGATAAAGCCACAAACACACATAAAGTTGCACCCTAAATAGATGTGCTAATACCTTCCGTTCATCCAATGAAGGTGGGTTGGCCCTCAGAGTTGTTTTGAGATTTCAAGAAGAGAAGGGTGGTACTTTTCCTCTGAATTTAGGGTCATTCAGCCTATTTGGAAAGGAGAAATATTGAAGAGGTATAGGAATGAGTTTGGCTATTGGGTTGTGATGTTTAGAACGATCAGGTGATATGTGTTCTCCAAAACATAAGTAGAAGAAGGCCTGTCTAGGAGACTGATTTTAATAAATTCACAAAGTATTATTTCTATCTATTAGGAATCACATCTCAGGTGCTTGAGACTAAATAATATCATAGTTAGCTAGATAAGTAGGTCTAATTTATAGAACCTCACCCAGAATCTCACTCAAATCTCACACAAGGCATAATAGACAATGAAGATGACCAGTTTTTCTATCTTACTAATGTAGAAACCCAATTGTTGCCATAGAAGTTCAACAAATAAATTTAGACTCATGATTATAATAAAAATTTCATCATGATATTTATAAGTTGTTACCCAATCATCCTTTCCCTTGTTAAGTGGGGAAGAAAGACAGCACAAGTCTTGAAGTACCTTGAGAAATGTAGCACTAGAAATTTGACTTGAAAGAAGCATGACTTTTGCCTCAGAAAAAACACCGGAGTTCATTCACTGCAACCTTGATCAACCTTTTTTTTATAGCATTTGGAAATTTGGAAATGAAACTATGTCAACAGGGAGGTGCCAATTTCACTAACTTAATCACTACATCTACATCATGAGAATATACAAGGCCTGACAAACCTTCACATGCCAACAAGGATTATAACAATCTAAACTCTATTTGAGGAACACTGAGCAACATTTTTCATAAAATGTCATTTCTCACCTCAGCACAAGCAAAAAATAGAATCATCACTCTGGTGTACGCTTGTGCTGAAGAAGCCACAAATACACATAAAGATGCACCCTAAATAGATGTGCTAATACGTTGCGTTCATCGAATGAAGGTGGGTTGGCCCTTAGAGTTGTTTTGAGATTGTATGAAGAGAAGGTTGGTACTTTGCCTCTGAATTTAGATCATTTAGCCTATTTGGAAAGGAGAAATATTAAATAGGTATAGGAATGAGTTTGGCTATTGGATTTTGATGTTTAGAAAAATCAGGTGATATGTGTTCTCCAAAACATAAGTAGAAGAAGGCTTGTCTGGGAGACTGATTTTAATAAATTCACAAGGTATTGTTTCCATCCATTAGGAATCACATCCTTGGGTGCTTGAGAATAAATAATAGCACAGTCAATTGGATAAGCAGGGATAATTTATAGAACCTCACCCAGAATCTCACTCAAATCTACTAGTATCATTTCCATGATTTAAATAATCAATGGAGGAGTCTTAATACTCCAAATCACTTAACATCAAAGAAACTATGATGGTAAGAGGATAATACCCCATGAGTCTCATGCCATATGTGTCCTATTGATAAAATCTGTATACCTCTATCAAGGTCTTACAATGCAAGGGCATCGGTTGAGAAGAGTCTATATACTCCACACAAAATATTCCATGTTCTCAGAGTTGCAGCTGAGCCTCAACAACTATACATTTGTGAGGCATTGAAACTTGTATTCTTGTAACTCTGATTTTTCTTTAGATGATAAGATAATAAGCAACTATACAAAGTAAAAAATCTCTGCATTCCAATAAGAAGACTCTATATCCCCCTCTCCAAGTATTGCAAGGAAAGGACATACATTGAGAAGAGTTTATATACTCTCAAAATCTTCCAAGACCACGTAATCACAATTGAGACTCAACAACTATACAATGATGAGGAAAACTAACCCATATTCCTATACTCTGTTTTCCTACATGAGAAAGTGATAAACAGAGGAAATGAATATTTTTTGAATATTTCCACCAATGATACAAACCATATGCAGTTCTAGGGAGGTAGAAACCATGTTTCTACCCGAAAATATCAACCATATGAAAAGTATGATGAAGATCATGCTTTCCTTTTTCATAATTTAAATCTTGAAAACACTTTTTAGTTCACGGAAATACAGATCAATAAACTAATCCTATTTTCACAAACACTAAAAGTAAGGGAGCTAGAGACTTTCATGGTAATACACTTGGCACCTCAACATTTCATTGTGAGTTTGAGTAGTAGTAATGTAACCCCCATGTTTTACTTTGATGTTAATCATGATCTTGTAAGAAATAAATGGAAGTAATCATGGATTCCTAGAATTTGAGGTCAATAAAATTTTTCAAAGCTAGCAAAGAAATAATGTGACCATTATGATTATATGAGTGAAGAAACAATTAATTTTATATTTCAATACTAAAAGATCCTATATCAGGGAATCCGCCAATCCTATTATTTTTTATGCCTACGATCTGTATTTATTCCTCAAGCCATATGGGATAGGCAAGTCTCTTCCTTTTACTATAAATACTCATGTGGAAGACAAAGTTATTGACATATGTGATGGATATTCCTTGGTAGACGAATAAAGGGTATGTTATAAACACACAATTATTGAAGCTTTTAGTCATACAAATCCATTTCCACCTATAGATAGCTTTATTGTTGAAAATAACAAAGTTGGACAGCTCCAGAAGATTGGTTAAACCTGTAATGAAGCTCTCGATGACATATACAACTACAATGCAGAGAATGAAAACGATGTCAAGAAAATCATTGATGAAGAATACATGCTTGAAAAAATAAAAAATTTCTCTATGGACCACATCAAATGCAAATATGTTCTCTTCTCCATGAACATGTGGACAATCATTCATGCACTAGATTTTTAAAAGGAAATGTAGACAATGGAGCTCTAACAAATCCACATGAAGTCAATGCTGAGGGACAATTTTTGGGCCTGGAAAAGGTGCACTCTGGAATGATCAATGATATAGGTAAAAATGATCTTGGAACTAGTTAGAGGACATTTTCTCAACGTAGTCATAAACAAGATATGTCTGCTTTGACCACTCAGCTTATGGGGTTTAGGGTTTGATGGTGATACAAACACCGTTATGAAGTGTTGTGTTATGTCTGTGTATCAATTTTTGTGCATTATATTTCATAAACATACTTTAGAATGTTACTTATAGTGGACCACTATAAAACAATTAGGTTCCATCTTTCTAATTCCCTTCACTGTGTGTTCCATTTTTGAATGAGAAACAAATTTTTTGTGGGTATTATTAGTCTTTTGGATCAACATAAATCACATTGGATATTCTATCGAGTTCGAAGAGATTTGTTGGAATCATTCTCATTGCAGATGATAGAATAAAGCTCTATGGACTAGACTACCATCTACTACTTATTTTTCCTATCCCGAGGATCTATAATTGCAATGTCTCTCAACCATTCATTTTGGGTATTCTCTACTTTACAATAGTGATTTCAATACTATGATTTGTCATCCCTGTGTTTGACATTATTTGATGTATGGATTCTCCATATCCACTATTTGGTTTCTTTAGAATATTTTTGTCACTTTATATGTTGGTTTGGCTTTCTATTCAGGATAGTGGCATCATTGCAATCCTGAACTAAAGTATTGATATCCATACTTCAGCACATTGGCATCTCAGTGAATCAGTTATCATGATGGTATGGAAACTCATAGACCTTGTTGAAGGTGTCATCACTGTTAGGTTTAGTCTCTGATTAGTTAGCATTACATATAGTCTCACCACACTTGTAATTATGTATAGACAAGTTTGGATACTTGTCAAATATATATAGTTAAAATCCTGAACCAGTGATGATAGCTATGTTACAACTTGTTTGACAGAGACAATATTATGCAGTAGTCTTGTTGACAAACGAAGTTGTGAACAAGCCCGATTCACATCTAGGAAGCTTGATTCACGAGATTTTGTACTTTGTATCTTTTTTATGAACTTTTGATGACAACTAATTGAAGAAGAGAAAGGATCCGATGCAAGAAGGACCATTTGAAACCAATCTCTATTCTTTGTAGATCCTTCTCTTAGGACAATTCTACTTAGCATATATATCTTTAGTAGACCAACCAATATTGGCATTAACAGTTAGCACCAAAGGAATAATTCACTGTTCTCTTTGAAATCAAGTATGGCCTTAAGGAACTTTAAAAGATTTGTCAGGTAGACAAGCTTTGAAAGGGCTTATGTGCTTATAGCTTATTTTATTATTTTAATGGTTGAGCTCATTTGCAGATGGTTTTCCATATGTCATAAATTTTGGACTCTGAAGTAGTCTAGGGTTATACTCCATATGCAACATTTCAACCCTCTAAGGAAGTTGAAAATTCCTGGTAATGCATCAAGATTAAAAGAGAAGGCCCAACCCTCCACTCATTGTGATTTAACTATGTTTTCAACACTATAATGGTTAAGCTATGTTTTGATATCATTTGATTCAACTTTAGTTTCAGGATCCTATTCACTATTTCATGCATCCTCAACATAAAAACCATCAATCTTCCCCATAATCCACTCTATAACCTTCTTGACTTCCACTACTCTTAGTAAATGGATCTGTAACCAAAAGACAACAATCAAAACTTGCTTTGTTATTCCAAACTTTTCATGAGAGACTAATGATGATCAACAAAAGGCACCAATTTAAACTGTAAGTACAATTATGCTAACAATCCACTTCCACAATCATTCAACGCATATTAAAATATGTATTTCCAAGTCCAACACACCACTATATGAGACCAAATTATACCTTTGAATCTCAAAATTATGTTGTCGGATGCCTCTTCGTAATTAAGTTGTGACTACAAACAAATTTGTGGTTTATATCAAAATTTCTTAAATATGGGAAACATCTACCACTAATAACTTACCTTTTACAGTGACCACTATCTTTAAATCCCTCCAGACCTGAATTCAAGATAGTTTTTGAACCCAAATTTCAACAAAATTAAATCAATACATAAGTATAACTATGCACTCAATCATAGGAGAAGAAACTATTTAAGAAATTAAAGCAACTACAACTGACACTGGAGTTTAAAAATTCTTTGAAATCAATTATCAGACCATCATATGCCTTCAATCTTCATTGTAACCCTAAAAAAATATGGAAACAAGGCAAAGAAATAAACCATGGTAATATGATCAGACTAAGCACATAAATCATAAAGCCACAAAATCCAAACCCTGCATCTAAACCATTTTTACAATATGAAGCAAACATCACTCAAAACAAGTATAATAAGAGTGAAACATTAAAAGGAAAATCATATCTGAACCCTTGAATTTCATGGTAGTTAAACCCATGTGTATCATAATTGTTATGTATTGGTGGTTATGGGTTCTCTTTGAAAGAGAAGTCTAAAATGATAAATACTTCAAATCATAGCTGAACCTATCTAAACTAGTTGAAAATAGGGAAAATATAATCAAGATAAAATCTTGTAGCCTCAAATTTTAGTTGAGAATTCTTGATACTATCTTATATTAAATATGAAGGACAAAGTTTGGGTCCTCTAGTTAAAGGAAAAGGGTGCCCTTTGAGAATGTTAATAATATGTATATCACCTAGCATTATGAAGAGGCAGATGAAGTCATGACTGAATTATTCATGATTAATAAAATTTCCTTCAATGTCACCAATTCTCCTAATTATGAGGAGAAGCTAATGAAATATTTTACTGCTAGCCTTTCATAAGTACTCACTAATGTGCCACATTGCTCAACTGACTTATATTTAATGTAGAAGGGAAAATATATCTATTTTCAACCTTTGGTGAAATCCAAGCTTAAAATATAGTGGATTCAACACTTGTTGAATTTGGGGTTTAAAAAGGGAGTCTCCCACTCTGATTGGTGATCACAAACTCAATATTTGGCACTGGTTTAGTTTATGCCCACCCATTCAACATTTGATGCCACTTATGGGCTTGGAGTTTGCAATGGAAGATCCTCAATATGACTAGTGATAGTAGCCAAGCCATGAGATAGTATGTGAAGAAGCCTCTCATCACCCACACTAAGGGCTCGTATAGTTATTTCAAAATTTGCAAAGACACGTAAAGCCATAGTCTCTCTAGTTGTAACAATGTAAACTTTGAAACAGGAACTATAAACTCAAAACGGGAACTCTGGCCAAAAAACCTCGAATAAACATCAAAAACAATGTTAAAAATGAAAAGTGTTGATGTTGGAATAACACCTTTTTTATCATGGGTAAATTTTCAACATGTTTTAAAAATAGCAGGGAAAACCAATTTTTTGCGCAAAAATTGTCCAAAAAACACCCTCAAAACGAAAAATGTTAATGTTGGGAAAACATATATAT
>APFE030570936.1:56794-70383 GCA_000404065.3 Pinus taeda
TATCTTGATGGTTTGAGGAGTGGTAATTCCAGCCAATGCATTACAAGATATGGTCAGATTCATTTCTTCTTTATCTAGGCTTTGTTCCTAGAGTATATCCTCTTCTTTTGACCTTTCCTAATCCTTTTCTTCTTCCTCTTCGCAACTTATGTAGAATAATTTCTTCTCAGCACACTTATGACCTTTAGTGTATTTGCTATCACAACTGTAACAAAGTCCTTTTGCTCTTTTTTCTTCCAATCGTTGTGGTGTCAACCTGATAGGTTGTGGAATACTAGGGGATATAACACTTCCATCTTTATAGTTGTGAGTGGTATGCTTCCTGGTTGCCATAATTTTGCTTCCAATTTTTCTTGCTAACCTGAATGCCTTCTCTAATGAATCAGGTTCCCAAAGGCGAACATCATGTTGGATATTATCCTTTAAAGTCCCTATGAACACATCAATCCTATGCTCCTCTGGAATATTTTCTTACCCTTATGTTCAATTTTTGGAACTCCTCAATGTGCTCCATTATTGAACCCTTTTGTTTGAGACTTATCAATTGGCTAAAAAAAGTGTTGCTTTTTGTATCCTCATAATGTGCTGTCAATTCTTCCATAAAAATTTCCCAAGTGATAATTTGTTTACGAGAGGAAATCCATTGATACCATACAAACTGATTTGGTTCCAAATATAAAGTTGCAATACGTACCTTTTCTGTGTTTTAGACATTATTGAGATCAAAAAATTGCACCATCTGTAATATCCATGTTGCAGGATCCTTGCCATCAAACTTCCTCATATCAATTTTTGGAATATGGTGGGTCTTCAATCCAACATTAGAATCTATGAAACCATGATTAACATTTATTTTGTTCTCATCATGATTTTCCCTTACTACCCTTTCACCATTAGTAAGCATTTCTTGTAGAAACTTTGTCAAATCTTTCTTCAAAACTATCTTCAAATTTTCCATGCCTGTATTCAAATCTTCCATGCTTGTCTTTAAACAATCCATCTTAGCTTCTACACCTTTCTTTAAACCATCCGTCTTAGCTTCTACATCTTTCTTTAAACCATCCATCTTAGATTTTGTTGCCTTTTGTGCAAGTGACACTTGTTGCACTTGGTCTCGTAATTTTTATATATCACGTTGTATTTCTTCCTCTTCTTCATGAGTCATGCTAGATCTTTCAAGTTGCCTACTAGGTGTTTGCTTTTTTTTTCCTCGGGGCATCAATTTCTGATAATAATGCTTTACTATGCCCTTTGCTTCGAACTAATTTTTCAAACCAAGCTTATGCAAAAATAAAAAATAAAAAACTACATACCTTTTTTCACTTTGTAGGAGCTTGATATTGAATCTGATGTATCTTTGTAATTTCAGATCATTTAGTTTTGAAATTGTGAGATGCGGTAACCCTCTACGTCCTCTTTCCAATGCCACCAGTCCGATCCAAATTGGATTCTCCTGGGAAGAGTTGTGCCAAATCTCCCACAGTGACCTAATTATAGACTAGTTCAGTAGACAAACTTGTACGACGTGACACGAGTCACTGTTTCAACATTTGGCTCTAAAGAATATATACAGGAAACTACAGTCCATCATATTTTTGTACCTTTTTATCAAATTTCAATCCGAAGCCTAGAGAGAAAGTTATGATGATTTTCCCCAGGTCACCTATTTGGAATGTAATTTAGGAGTCTGCACAAAGACCAACTTCCTCAGGTCAGTGTCTTCATTATCTAGCTCCTATTCCAACTCCATGTTTGTCACTTAAATCAATTGCTCAATATGTTGAGCAAGCTCCTGATCCTACAACAGTTCACCTTCCTCCTCTGTTTCTATTGGTTTCGTCTCATCAACTTGCATCGACCATGTTTCCTCTGTCATTGTGTGTTTCATTTTTTCTTCTTCCTGCTTCTGCTTCTCTTCTTGTTTTGTCCTCCTTAACTCCTGTTATTCCTTCAACTTCTTCTTTGTCTCCTACAACTTCAATATACTTCCTTTAGCCTCTACTTTTCTATCTTCCTTCGCTCTTCTCTCTTCATTTTTTGCTCCCTCTTTTCTTCCACTACCAAAGATGACTTTGCTATAATCAGAGTTTCCATCATTTTGTAGCTTTTCGCTCCCTCTACATCATCAAAAATATTCATCTTTCCCTTGTCCTGCACTGGATTGATCCCTTTTGCTATTGTTTTTGTTTATCCTGGAGTTGTTGCTATCTGTAGAGAATCCTTCCAAGCTCTTGCTATACTAACCATCTCGTTGATTTTGGAGGAATTGTAGCAATACCTCCAAGAATCCTCCTCTAGACAATGATATGTCCCATAGATCCAGGGAAAGTAAACTCTCATACAGTGGTCTTTGAAAATACCATGGGGATCATACGAATTAAATTCCTTGGTTATAAAATCGAATGTCACTATGTCCTTAACATCAAATTCTACATCTTTCAAGCTCTTAATCTCATATAATCCAATCCAAAAAGGAAGAGCAAGCCATGATGATGTCTTCTTCCTACGCAGTCCCGTTAACAACCCTGTAGTGAGGTGGTATGAAACTTCTTGCATGATCAATTTTTCAATGGCATGCCCTAGTAATATATGCAAAGGCCTCTCTCTGCGAGACACTCTAATGAAGGTGTCACCTGGTGAGGCATACCAATCTGCAATGTTTATTATTGCCTCCACTGCTTCTCGGGACATACAAGGTGGATCTTGCTAAAATATAAGCTTGTATAATGGGATAATTAAGTGGTCAATTATCCTTTCCATCACTCCTCGATAGTTGCAATCGGAAAGAAACTTGCAATAGATGTTGACAATAGTCTCTTGCAGTGTCCATGTCCATCCCATGCCAGCGAACTATTTTTTGTATAGATTGCATCTAGTAAGTATGTAGACATGTGAAATCTAGCTTACTCAGTTTTGGGAAGATTATGAGCCTTAGCTACATGGGACTGCAACTATTGGTCCAACAGATCCGACTAGTTGAATGGATTCCCATCACTTGCCAAATGGTCCAGTAAGATTTCCCACCCTTTTGAGAAAGTGTCTGTGCTCTCTTGACTATAAATTATATAGGAAAAGATGATAAAGAACATGTAAGGCTTCCTAAGGAACTTTTTGTTGTAAACATGAGTGGGTGTTTATCTAAACTTCGATGACTCTTTCACCCAATGGTTGATGATTTCTCTTATATTCAAATAAATATGGGTGGCATGGAAGTGTGAGTCCATGTGCTTCACCGCCTCAAGAAAGTGATACGTCTACTGAAATACTTCTTCCCTAAAGGTGGCAATATTTCTCCCACTAGTAGTGCTCAATGTGATAGACTAGTCATCCGTATGTGACACAATCCAACTAATGATGTATGTGACATAGGAAGGTGGGGTACCTGCATGCAAGCTTTTATAAACCTGACCGTTGGATGCTAAGTTAAACTTTTTGCTCCTCTAGGTATGCCTTAAAGTCCTCTACAAAAGTATCCTTCATTTGTTTCCATGTCAGTCTTGTTCCCTTCTTAATTAAAAATTCAGTATCTACAGACACTGGTAAATCAGCTAATATCTGCTCAACTGCTTCCATAGTAATTCTCTTTGTGAGTTTATTTGATGTAGTTCTCTTGGATTCCATGTTAACTATGACTGCTAGAGAGATGCTCAAAAACTACTATACTTATGGGATAGAGAGGGCACTCATGGCAAGAAAATGTTAGTTTAAAACCAAAACAACTCCAAGGGAACTTAATGTAGTAAGTCAGGTACTTGATATGAGAGATTGTGTAGTTTTTCTTGACAGGGGTGACTAAGTGACTTTGAGAACTGGGTACTATGCATTCCCAGTAGTCGGTGTGGAAGATTGATGACTGAAACTCCACAATGCAGAGTTCAGCCTAGGCCAAGTCATGGGAGAGAATACACATTGCGTTATCTCAGTAACCAAGATGGGAGGATTGTTGATTTCTAGTAGCATCATATGTGCTCTAAGCCTCAGAATATGCAAGGAAGCTAGGACACATGTATTTCACAATACCCATAAATCATTTTTGGAAATTCCACCTGGAGATAGTTTTATTAAAACAATTATTTTTTTTTTAATGGGTGCCTAAGTGTAAACTTAGGAAATTAAAATAATTAATGGATATTAATCAAATTGAGGGTGAAAATTCTAGAAGAAGATAGAGATCGAGTCCAAATGATATGAGCCATTGATTAGAATCTAATTTGGGTTGTTTATTGATCAATGAGAGGATTATAAGAAGAGGCTTGATGGGCATTTGCAAAATACATCAAAGAGAGATCAAGAGATTGATTTCTCAGGGAGGGTAGTGCGATAGTTGCTAGAGAATTGATTGAGAATATTTCTTGCATTGAGGGGTAGGTAAAATTCTGAAGGGATATTTCCTGATCTGGGAATACATCGCAGAGGAGTGTTATAGAAATATTTGTGCACTGCAACCCCAATCATATATGTCCATAAACCGAGGGCTTCTGAGTCCCTAAAAGTGTTGTTTCACACCCTAAAGGAGCAAGGTTAGCTGATTACATCATCTCCCAGAAGTTCTCCATGGAAAGATGCTCAGAACTGGTCAAAACTAAACCATACAGACTAATCAGTGTTAAGGGTGCAATGCATATTGAAAATCCCTTCTGTAGGGTGCAATGGGCAAGAGTAGACAAAAGGTAGAGATAGTTTGCAAGGTGGATGATCATGGAATCTTCCAGAAACTTCTCCTGTGACACTTGCCTCTTTGAATTCGCCCAGGGATGAGTAAGAGATCATGAATCTCCAAGTGGAACCAAGAACTATCAGAGAGAGGAAACTAATCAAAATCCCAGAAGTTGACTTACCCCCCTGCAAACATCTATATATGGATCCCTCATCCCAGAGATCCGGGGGATGGAATCTTGTATTTCGTAAGGAAGTGTTGTTAGTTTCTTTGTGGAACATCATAGTGTTTGGTGATCTAAGCTTTTCATGAGGTGAAGAAGGGCTTTCATGCTGGGAGGATGATGTTAGGTCAGATCAATGGGTTGTAAACCTCTCTTCTACTCTTTCAACCAATAAAGCTATTAAAGTTTTCCTCCAGATTCTTGTATGTTTGAGTTGATATATGCATTTTTGTGGTCAATATATATCTGGTCCTATATTGTTTATGATTGTAGATCTCTGTGCTTTTATGGTATTATGCTGCTTTGAATTTACAGGTGCTCTTTGAAGCAAGGTAAGCAAGGAAGGAGAGGCAAAGATCTGTCAAAGGGGAGAGGAAACAAGTATGGAGCCAAGTGAAAGACTGAGGTTGGTACTCTCTACTTTTCTCTCTGTTAACACCCAGGTTGTTCCCTTTGACTCTAAGGGAATACGGCCGGGGTAACCACTAACCAATCTTTGGATTACAGCTTCTAGCCCAACTGTAATCAGAGAGGGCTCTCTCTGTAAGGTTTTTCTCTGTTTTGTGGAGATTTTAGGCTAGTTATGAAGTAAGGGTTTTGGTTTATGTTTGGTTGAAAGGATGTCTTTCTGTGCCTAAAGTGGAAATCTGCAGATAATGTTAGTCCATTGGGCAATGGAGTCTGTGGCTACTGGTTTTTTTGAAATCTTGAGTTTGAGCAGCTGGAATTACAGGGCCATTTAAATACTTCATAAAACAAATTTGAAATTATGATGGTGAAATGTAAATAACCAGTGAAAAGAAATTAAGAATTTCCCACTAAGCTGGGGTGTGAGAAAGAGATATATTCCTCAGGAGCAAACTTGAATTCCTGAAACAATAATCACTGTGAAAGATATAGTGTGAAAGGGTACCAATTAAGAATTACACTTAAGAAAACATTTATAATAGCTTAGATTGATCAGGGTAATCTATGATTAAATCCTGGAACTATTCTTTTTCCTTTCTATCAACTGTAAAACACAGAAGCATGAAAGAGATATGAAAAGATAACAAAACACATAACAAAGAGTTGCAGGAAAAACTTATTGTGCCATGAAATACGCAGGAATCCTGTAACATTTAGTTAAACACCACAATGCATCAAACAACACAGAGCTTTGGAAATTCCACCGCCTTTGTATTACTTCTCTGATAATTTACAGTAAAAGAACTATAGGAGAGACATCAACAACATCCAACCCCTACAAACTCATGCGAGGGGGAATATATAGAAATGTTTCATACAAAATATCTTAGGCATTGAGTCATCTGAGAAATAAATATCTTCACCAACTCGTACAGAAATAGCAGATAAGAAGTTATTGCAGCTTTGAATACAACATAAATGCTCTTTAATTCTGTCAGAAGATTTCGACCTTTGGATGTCACTGAGTCGGTTGAACGCTTTGTTATAACTGATGAATGACATGTCTTTGTAGCTCTATCCTCCTGTAGCTTTTCGGCCCTATCACCTGTGACTGTCAGTACTGCTGTGGTGGCCGAATGGTTTCGCTGAGTTGGCTCAGCCTCTTTTCTCCATACATGCTGATATATCAAAATTTTCCTGTGCATGACAACTTACATATTTCAATGGAAAAAACTTGATTACTGGTCTGGTTTAAGTAGTAATTGTATCAATCCATTCCAGACTTCCTGTGTGGGCAATTGATGTCTTAAAATTTCCTCTATAGTCTCATCCGCCTCTGTATATTTATAGAAATTCGGAGGCGCATCAAACAAGTGATTGATTTCATTCATGATAAAAAATAAGCTCTCTACCCTGTTGTAGAGATTCTATCCTGATGCTGGCCCTGATTCTACTGAAGTGCTGGGCTTTTCTGCAATCTGATTTGTAGCAAAGGTGTTGACCCTCTTGGCATAATTTTCATTGGAAAGTAGTCTTCCTGAGCTTCCCATTAAGCTAGGAAGACCTCTGTTCTGCAATGCTATAAATTTGTCCATGAATTTATTAATGTCTGTCTGCATATCCTGGCTTCTTCTCTCTAATGTCTGTACTAGGGTTCTTAGTGTCAGGACCATTTCACCATCGAAATGGTCTCAGTCTTGTTGGCAATTCCCATTGTGACCAGCTGAGAACTTTTTCTGTGATTAAGCACATTAATCATTCTGGTGGCAGTCTCAGGCATATTGCCTAGAGATGCCCTTGCTCTTTGGATTTCCCTATGTGCTTTTCCAATGAGCCCCATCTGCTCATGAATATCCTCAATATATTCCCATTGGTCAGTGATGGATTGGCCAATATTGGCCCATAGGACTCTCTTGAGCTCAGCTGTTACTTTATCAAGTGTGAGCTCTTTCTCTAGCTCATTTATCCTCCTTTTGAGAGTCTTTATCTCTCTTTCTTTCTCAGCTACGTTTTGCTTGGATTTATCATATCTTTCATTGAGCTTAGCCAAAGTTTCTTTGGCTTGACTCAGCTCTGTCATTTGAGCCTCCAAGACCTAAATTTCATTCCTGAGCTTCTGCATATCAAGACTTTGAGCCTGCTCTGTTGTTTGTGCTGAGGTAGAGGGTGTTGTTTGCTCTCTCTGCTGAATGGGAGGGGCAGTGGTCTGAGGAGCTTCTTCTTTCTTGCCTCTTTCTATTGTAATGCTGCTTGCAGTGCAGCCTCTGATTCTCCCAATTTTTCTTGTGTTAGGATGAGCTGTTTATATAGTGACACCAACATAGTTGTTGCATCCTTGTCATGTCTCAGCTGGGCAACTTCTTCAGTTTGGGGATGAAAGTTGTTGGGATCTTGACATTTCCTTAAGCTGCCATATCTGCTCCCTTACTTCAACAGCTCCTTCATAGCTTTGACATCCTTGGGTCATGCCCAAGCTCTATTATGATGTCCCCAAAGCTTTGATCATTGTCCTTTGCTTGAGAGGATGCTCTTTCCAACTCAAGTTGGGCAGTTGTATTATTTAGGCTATTTTCTAGCCTGTAGTTCATCAATGTTTTATCTGCCAAGGAGGCATATACCATCTCACCCGTTTTCTTATGTAATTCTATCTGATCCATCGGGTGGTTGTCCTTGGCAAGGGCCTCAAGGTTGGTCCTGATGTAGTCTGTAGCTGACTGTGGCTGCTGCACGGCTGGCATGAAGTGGCTCATAATCATCTTTCCCTCCTGGACATCATAGGCAGACATAAGTCTTTGATGGTTGGTGGGAGCCATTTTCAACAGATGATTATATAATTGTATCCTTATCGGCTCATTCCTCTTCTTTATCTCCATGAACTGATGTTTGATGCTCTGTTCACCTCCTATTTGTTGGCTTGAGGAGCTAACTTCTCCTCCTGCTGTCCTTGCTTGTTCTTGCTGGAAGGAACTTGCAGAGGCCTCCGTGCTAGGTGGGCCCATGCCCAAAGATTGCCCTATTGGCATTTCTTCCTCTGAAAAAGGATTCAATCTTCGCCTCTTTTCCCCTTGAGTTGTTGATGTTGTGAGGGGAGTCCCTCTGTCCCTTTTCCTGCTTATGTCCTCCTTTTGTGGGGTTTGAAGGACTGAAGCTTCAACTCTTGTTTCTTTCCTAGGAGGCACAATTTGTGGTGGCTGCTGCTCAGTGACCATTGGGGCCTCTGCTGTGTGCTCTTCTTGCACTAGCTGTTCCTTTTCTTGCTGCTGTACTTGTTGTTGTTACTGTGCTTCCTGTTGTTGTACCTGTTCCTGAAGTGGCTGCTCTAGCTCCATTTCTTTCTCCTTGCCTTTGCTAGAGGTTTGATCCATAGCTTTGACTTCCTTCTGATGTGCTGTGGAGGATGAGGCAGCTGCTCCCACTTGAGTGCTTGTAAGAGTAAATACATGTGCAGGAAGTTCTAAGTCAGCCATCTTTAGGAGATTTCTTCGTGCTCTTTCATTTAATTCTTCTTGTGTGACAGGTTCCTCTAATGTGCCTCTCTTCCATTTTGTTTGATTTGCATATTTTCTATGTGAGGCAACCTCACATGGTCATAACTGGAATGCCTATACTTGACCCTTCTTAAGGTTATGAAGTGATTGGGGTCATAAGGTTTCCAGAGGAAACTAGTCTTTAGGCCAAGGCCTTCTAGCATTATGTCTGCCTCTTGCCAGCCTTCCTCCCTTTTGTTAAAAACAAAGTGGCCCAATTGGTTTTTTACCTTCAGCTATGCTTTCTTGCCTTTGCCTGAAAAGTTCTTCACATCAGCATTCCCAAACTGCCTGAAGTATTCAAGGGCAAACAATCTCATAGGCACATATTTGGGCAGTCTGTATGGGGGTAACTCACAACGGTATATTCTAATAACGGTGTGATTTTGGTAAAAATACCAATCCCCAATGTTGTATACCTTGGATAACTGAAGGATCCTCTGCATCTCATCGGTTAGTCTTGGAGGAGGTGAGCTCAGGAACAGAGATATGGCTGGGTGGATAAAAAGGTCTATAAACTCACAGTAAGTGTATGGAGAATAGGCTGTGCAGTGAAAAGCTGAGGTCCAATACACTATTGACCTTGGATTTCCTTGTGCATCCACTCTTTTCATAGCAAAATAAAATTTCTCATGTTGATAGTATAAAATCATGTGGTAGATGTAGGAGGAGTATCCTAACACCCTTTCCGTTGATAGGTTCATCAATTGCTCATGCATTTTGTCTGATATATAGGTGGCATAGTCATAGCAGATTGGAGTTTTGCCAGGGGAAAACATGAGCATCATTACCAGTACAGTTTCATCAACATACTCAATTGAGTTATAACCCAGAACGGGGCTGATCATATGTGCAAGGTCCCTGCCCAATGGGTTGAGGTAGACATGAAAAATGGGAGGGTACTGCACATTATCAGATTTAATATATAGTTGGTTCAGCTTGGTGATCTAAGCATCTGTCATCTTAGCTCCTTGATTTATCAGATCAAACAAAGACAAAGGAAACAATTTCTTCTCAGTTTTGAATTGCAGCATCTCTCTGATGGCCTCAGGGGTAATATAGAAAATAACTGAGCCTGAAGGGTCAAGCACAACTCTCTGAGTGGCATCATAACCAACAGCACATAGGTGAATTAGGTCAGGAAATGGATTGACCTGAGGAAGCTTGAAGATTGGGAGGAATGAATCCCAAATGCCCAATACATCTGTTCCAGTCTCATTTTTAGCCTTTAATTCATTTAACAGGTGGATGTGGAACTTTCTTTTCATTAGAAATTCCTCTGAGATTTGATAATCCAAATATGCTAATGCCTGCCACTCCAATTCTCTCTGAGGGGCATTTAAAGGGGCAACATTGAGGGCCACAGGTGCTACTGGTGTATCCATGGTTACTTTAAAACTCTGCTTATGTGTAAATTAGTGTTATTGTGCAGAGTAACAGAAAAGAGAGTTTCTTGGAAAGAAAGGTGATTTATTGAGCAACAAAGGACAAAGGGTAAATTGCAGCAATTGAAATACTACACAAAGCACTAAAAAAAGCAAATACTTTTTCTTGCCAGACTCTTTCACGGTAATCAGGTGTAATTCGGGTTACCTGTTCAAGATTGCGCGAATAGAATGCAGGTTTTGTGAAAGAATTGGTAAACAAGGCTTAGCTGGTGAATTTCGACCTTGTAACTTCAAATGGGAACTAGGCATAGGGGATTTGCCGGTCAATTATATGTTTTTATGTGTTTTGAGTTAATTTAGGCTATTTGTAGACAAAACCAGGCGCAGAGAGGATTCGCAGGGATAAATACCTGGTACACTGACAGTCTTGGTCACAAATGCAGGTGGGTTGGCGTGCCGATGGTCTCCAGGTCGAATTCAGCAAGTTGGCGTGAGTTTGGACGTAAAATGCATGCAGAAGACACCACCATCATTTTTGCAAAAAGTGCAAAAAACGCGAAATTTTGGCCGAAATATGGATTTTTTTTGGAACATTGGCGCCTTTTATGGATGACGTCAGCATGACGTCATCGGGTGGGGTCAAGGTTGGATGACATCAGCATGACGTCATCAGGTGATGTGGCGGCTTATGAGTGGTCCACGGGGATGGTGAGGTGGTGGACAGGTGGAGCAATGGCGGACGAGGGCGTCGACGCGGCGATGACGTAGCAGTGATGCTGGCAGTGACGTTGGCAAGGCAGGTTGGCGGAAACCGGAAACCGTAGGCGGTATGATATCACACCGCTTTTCATATGGAAGTGGAGTTGTCAGAGGGGGCTCCAATAAGCTGTGGGGGTGACACGTGGGCGAGGCCTGACGTCACCCTCTGACAGATATCGGAAGCTAACTTACGGACGTCGGGGCTGGTCCGATATGCATGTGGGCCATTGGATGAAAGGCGCCCGATTGGACGGTCGACGGGTCAATGACTTGTTCGGACGATACGGCGTCGGGCGGGCAATAAAATATTGATTTTTTATGAAATTCGTGCCCGGCGGGACTTTGGAAAATTGATGAATTTGCATGGTTTTTCAATGTATTTTTTATGAAATCGCGCATAGCTCCAGGACTTTGGATAAGTCGGAAAAGTGGGTTTTTTGTGTATTTTTGCCATTTGAGCGGGTTAGGGGTGAAAATGGGTTTTTACAAGGTTTTTTAAGCAAATGAAGGGTTGAATAGGTAAATGAATTTTGAAGGAGGAAAATAGGTGAGGCTTGGGTTTTTAAATTGACCAGATGTCAATTTGATTCCCTAGTAGTGAACATATGGCTATAATGCCAAGGGGGGGATATTTATAGAATGCTTGGGGTTTATACACCATGGTGTTATAATAGTAGGGAAAGGGTGACATAGGGATTTTAGATAATAGAAGTTAGGGGTTAATATGGAGGGAAAAGGTGAATGAGGAGTGATATCACTAAGTTTATTTGAAAACCACTTAGCTTAGGGAGTAGATCAAAATGAAAAGAATTTTGCACAAGAAATGTGGCTTTTAAAGGAAACAAGAACCAACATAAAACCTTGAATTCTTTCACAAACACAACTAGTGTAGGGATGTTAGTAATGAGTGTAAAAAAAGGGAGAAAGGAAGTTAGATATGCTCCATTGTGTTGTTTTCCTTATATTGACCAGCAAGATTCAGTTTGAGAGGAATACCACTTCTTGCAACCCCATCTACCTACCCAACTATTTGCCTAGCATTTTTTGTTTCTTCTTGGAGGGTGCACTTGGACTTGCAGACCCTCATGTGCCTTTTCTTTTCCATTGGCTTTTCTTTTGATTGCCTATCTAGCACTACCCTTATTTCTTCCAAGGCCCCAAATTAAGCAGTTGGGAACCTTAGCTTCTCTGCCTAACTACTAATCTGCCAAGATTAAACAGTTTGGACAGACTTCTTTCTCTATTCTACAACAGAAAATTGAACCATGGCATGATCCAGATTAGACTGTTGGATCATCCATCAAAATTTAATAGACATGAAGGCATGATGTACACACCTTGTCTTGTCTTGGAAATATGGGATCTTTGTATCAGCAAAGCAGAGCATATTTGGCATTTGAATTTGCCAATCATGAAATATGAAACCTATTGGTATAGGTAGCCAACAGTGGCTCCACATGGGGATGGTTTTTCTTCTTGAAAGACCAAGAACAACAGATCAGAATGCCTTGGCACTTTGACTACTCTTTCAAAACTTGGATTTTTTCTTCCTTGAAAGCTCAAAATTGTAAACTGTAATATTTATAGAACTTGCAGAACTACAGCCTTTTCCTGCTTCTGCAAGATCCTTGAAACTAATTTATTCACATGCTTAAAGAGAACACTATACACAGTAAATTATGTACAAGGGGCAGCCATGCTATATTCATGGAAGGTAGTCAAAATAGTGCTTCAACATCCTGCCATTCACAAGACCTTCATCCAAATCAGTTTCATCAATATTCTTAAGAAAGTAAGTGTTGTTTCCTTGTACTGTTTGGATGATAAATGGTCCTCTCCAAAGGGAATCAAATTTTCCATGTTTTCCTTTATTTTCTCTTCTTGAATCCCACTTGAGAACTTTGTCACCCATGTTGAAATCCTCAGCCTTAGTCCTTCTGTTAAAAGCTTTCTTCAGCTTCTCCTGTAAGATTTGAACTCTGTTATAAACTTGGTCTCTAGTTTTCTGTAAACATATAATTTGATTCACCCTCCTTTGCATATCATTGGGCTCAGATTGACTTTCTTGAAGTAGTTTCATAACAGGGATCCCTAGTGATGAAGGAAATTTGGCTTCTAATCCATAGACTAACTCATATGGGCTGACCCCAATTGATCTCTTGGTTGTTAGTCTATCTGCCCATAAGGCATTCACAAGTTTCTTCTGCCAATTCTTTTTGTTTTCTTCCAATACCTTCTTTATCATGTTTACAAGGATTTTATTTGATGATTCAGCAAGGCCGTTTCCTTGGGGATAGTATGCAGTGGAATGGCCCAAAGTAATGTGGAATTTCTGGCAGAAGCTCACCATCTTCTTAGATCTAAAAGCAGTAGCATTGTCTGTTATTATCTTATCATGACATCCAAATCTAGCAAGGATATTGGCCTCAAGAAACTGAATGATAGTGGAGTCATTTTCTTGTCTACATGGGATTGCCTCAATCCATTTAGTGAAGTAGTCTGTAGCTGTTAGAATCCATATACGTTGGCCTGAAGATGAGGGATTAATTTCTCCAATGAAATCCAAGCCCCATTGCTGAAATGGTCTCTCTGTTGCAATAGGCCTCAAAGGAAGTGGCAGTAACTTT
>APFE030570945.1:9067-67084 GCA_000404065.3 Pinus taeda
ATTGAAAAAAAATGAAAAAAAATGAATATTTTTGTTCCAAACGCTTTTTTCCTGCTTTTTTCCGCTTTTTTCCCGATTTTTCCGATTTTTTCGTTTTTTTCCCCGCGCCGATTAAATCCCGCTCCCGCTTTTAACAACATTGGTTGAAACAACTAAGTTCAACCTATAGATTTGAGATATATACTTGCAAAACAAATATGAGCTAAAACAAGGCTATAAGTATGTACTTCTAGAAATGCCACCCTGTACAGTGCAAATTTTGCAAAAATTGGTTTGTTACAGCAATTCCTTGCTACAAATATGCAAAATATGCTAAATAGACCCATGAAAGATTTATAAAATATGCTCAAAATCAAATGTATCATTTCTTTGTCTAGATGTAGAAATTATGCTCTTTTACCCAAGGATTACTACTTCTAAATTATTTTTAAAAAACAGCAATAGTTTAAAAAAAGTTTAAGATTTTTAGATTTTCAGATAAAAATGGTTGAGGTAACGCATACCTTGGCCTTCTAAGTTACCAATTTGCAGAGAGTTGCGATCACAACCCTTTTTTTGTCAACTTTCCCTTTGAGACTAGAGATGAGTGAGGAATTGGGGGTGAAACTATCCCTCTCTCTTAGTCTTGAACCACTTGCAAGAAAATTGGCCTCACTAGGAGGATCTTCTCATTCAAAATGCCCCAACTACTATGTCAACAGCAGTATCAATAACCCACAATCCAGTTAGAGATTCCCCCTAGAGGGTTTACCCAACAATTGGAAAGAGTACTTTTGATACTAGCTAAGGTTGAGGTGAAGGCTTGGGCTTTGATCTCCCCTTCCACATAACTGTCTGTCCCTCAATGAATCACTACAGTAGTCTTGTGATGATAGAAATATACCCACAAATCAGTTCTGTAAAGCACAATGTTATAGGCAAAAGCTAAGAAGAAAAAATATCGAAGAATCAACTCAATACATAGTATTTTCGCAAATAGTTTCTTTATTGTATGGCATCAAATGATCTCACAGTCAACAACCTCAAATGGGAGGAGGAGCTAGCAATTTATAACTTTCTTTGCTAATGTCTAGTTTTCTCATTCCATTAAAAAATTATTTTATGACTTGTCATCCAATACAAGTTGGAGACTAAGTCGACCTAATGAGAAAATAGTGTTTTTTACATAAATTTTTCCCACAAAAGGGGCTCGATTTGACTCTCGCAACCAAAGGAAACCCAATGTTCCACTAGCAAATAATCCGAAAGACTTGTCATTTCATGCCCAACGTTCCTCTTCAGAATTCAAGACTTCAATGTTCCCCTGCACAACTCGAATCGCCCTTAGAAATCATACTAGCTCCTCTTGGAACTTGCACTAGTTGAAGAAGACAATTTCCTTGACTTACAATAGCTATATTTTTGTCCACAAACTTATCTTCTTGATCCAAGATGCCTCCAACATTTTATTTGAACTTCTAAGAACTATCTTATCACTGACTAAACTTTTCCATGCATAATAATTCGACCTTGGCCACCTTTTCTCTAGCTCTCTAGTGCCTAGATGATTTGGCCAAGTGTTCCACTTAATTAGGGTACTATTTTTTGTGCTTTGACCTGTCATATGCTTTGTTAAACCCAAAAGTCCACTATACTACCACATAAACTAGATCAATGCCACCTCACCATGCCCACACAAGAGATCTCTAACACCCTTGAAGTAAGCGAGAACCTAAAACATGGGTTTTGTTCCTCTCTTCCTATAGATTACTTTTGACATAATGCATGTCATGAATAAACCAATGTTGTACTTGTTTTGTTGCTTGGAAACCTATAGTGTGTGTTTAACCAACTTTGACCATCCATAACTTGAGCATGTATGCACCAATTGCAATGATTCCATGTGGCATGTCATTCTAACATCAACATTTGCAATATAGGACCAAGTTGACTTTTTTACTTCTAGGGCCACTTTCCATTGGGAAACATGAACTGCCTTCTAAAGCGTGAAATGTTGTTAATTGTGAGACTTCCATGTATTAAAAACATCTGAGGTATACTACACCAAAGCTAATACCACCTACAAACTCAACAAATAACCATGTGGAGAGACACGGGTGCACCCAACATGGACAGTATTAGCCCCTATACTCGTGATCACCCCTACATAAACAAGACTCCCATAAAACCATGAGCCCTCATGTAGGCCCATCCAAGGCCCTCCAATCCTATCTAGGTTGAAAAGGACAAAGATGAACTCCAAGGGACCAGCCATGATCCAACCAACACAAGGTCTAGGACTCCTAATATAGGGCTTCACATGGTTGTTACAAAGCTTTACCTTGTGACCTTGGGCTTACAATGGTGTGAAAAAAGTTGCAGTTAATATATGGCTACCCCTACTAGTATAAGGGGTAACAGGGACCTTGATCAAGTAGCTTTCCCCTTGTTGGTAGCTAAATTTCTTAGGCTTTTGATAGTTACTTCTAGCTGAATGGCGGTACAATACAATTTATCATCGTGCCACTCACATGACTCCCTTTGAAGTCACCTATGGTCAAAAACCTCCATCAGTGTTATATTACCTATCAAGTGTCTCCAAGATATGGGAGGTGGACAAAACCTTACAATTTGAGCTAACATTCCATGCACTCTCAAAGATAATTTGGTCATGGCTCCAAATCGAATGAAACAACAAATTGATCAACATCACTCAATTTTGTCAAAGGGGATTAGGTGTTTCTCCATATCCAACTGTATAAGCAAACTCCTTCGAAGCATACCACCACTAGAAACTTGCTCCAATGTTTTATGGCCCCTATACAATCCTCAAAACGAATTGGGCTAGTGGCTTACAAATTAGCACTTCTAAGCAACTCCAAAATCCATTCAGTTTTTCATGTCTCCTACTTAAAGAAAGCAATCGAATTCAAGTGTCAAGTTCCAACTAGGATGCTTGAATTTGATGAAAAAGGTTCCATCTAGTTGTAGCCCCAACCTATACTTGATCAAAGAGAGCATTGACTCCACTAGAGCACAATTCAGGTAAGTTTTAATATAGCGGAAGGATACTCAGCCCAAGTATGCCACACGGATCCAATCGCCATTCTATAGCGATTTCCTCATTTGAAGTCTTGTGGACAAGGTTGTTCTTGAAATGGAAATCCATGTTCGGGTCCTAACCTCCCTAACCCGTAAATAAGAGGAAATCCATGTTAGAGTCCTAACCTCCCTAACCCCTAAAGTAAGAGAAAAGTCATGTTGGGGTCCTAACCTCCCTAACCCTTAATGTAGATAGAATACTATGTATTTCTATGTAACGAAGGTCATTAGTAAATAAGGCCTATTTAGTAGTGTGAACAGAACTATTGTGAGAAGGCTTACTAGAAGGTTTTGTTTACTAGAAAGTACATTCTCTAAAATGTTCTTAGGGGATACAAGTAGTATATATAGATGTAGAAGCATTGTAAAAGATGTCTTCTGTAATAATTTGTAATCTAAGATTTTCTCTCTTGGAGGTCTGCCTCTCGAACAGGCAAGAGAACAGTGCTTTCTTATTAATAAAGGTATCTCATTTGGCTCATATTATCATTGTGTTCAACACTCACTATTTTGTTTCTTTCTACAAAATAATTGGATAATATTTGTGCTCTTGCTTTAAATATTTCTAACTAGTATCTTGTTAGAAAAATGTGAAGTGGCATCTTGTTATACTTATTTTCTTTAACCTTGATACTTGCTTCTGAATCTTTAGTTATCTTCTTTATGTTCTTTAGGTATTTCTCTTCATCAAACAATATCAAGAAACAACAACACAAAAGGACACAGATGTAAGCTCTCAGCGAGGGCAAAACCCCTCCAAGCGGAAAACCTGGAAACTCTTTTCTTCTTAGAATCTGCTTCAAATGAGATACATAGAACCAATCCCTATATCAAGTCCTTCTCCCAATACCAAGTCGGCCCTTCCTCAAATCCTTTCATGCTTCTTCCTTCCAACTTCATCCTACTAACAACAACACAACTACTTGACCTGCAACTTCGACTTCTCAGCTACTGTTACTCAACCTGCAACTTCAGCCTAGCTTCTTCGTCCCTGCAGCTTCTTGGAAACCCTAATACAACCTCCTTATGAGACATACTTAGAGCAAGACAACTCTCCTAAGGTCAATGAGGTCTAGACAAAGGGTTTCCCTCTTCCAGCTACACATTCTGCACTTCGTCCCCCTGCAACTTGATCCTACAATTTCGACCTCCTACTGCCTGCCAAAAACCCTATAATATTGCACGTTTGAGAGAGATAAAGCCAAAAGACAAGATATTTCGGCCTCCCAACTTCTTCCAAATCTTCGCTCTCCTTTTTTGCTCCTTCCCAGCTATAGATTGAACTTTTTCTTATTGATCGAACTTGTGAGTGAGTGTATCTCCAAATGAAGTCGAACTGCTCTTTATATAGTCTTCTCAAGGGGTCGAATTCCCTCCTTTAGGGTGACTTGAGGATTCCAGGGCCGAATTGTACTTTTGGAGATTCCAGGACTTTCTAAACTCAAAATTAATTCTTTTTATAATTACAAATTTCCCATGAGGGTCTTATAAACATGATGTTGACTCCTTTGACTCATGACAATAAATCTTAAGACCTAACAAACCCTAGAAGCATGAAGAACTTGCTTTTACCGAAAAGAACATCAATAATGAGCATGAAACCCATGCTTTGATAATAATATGTTTTCTTTTATTTTTCTTGTTTGCTACATGGGATACATATTGAAATGAGTACAACAATTATGAAGATTGAAACTAGTTACATTTCTCAACACTCCCTCTTAACTAGGGAGGTATTCATAATTGTACAACCAATACAACATCACAACTCAAACTGAAGAGTCGAATTGAAAAGCCATACTGTAAGCATCATCATCATGACCAACACTGTCCCTAAGGCCTAACTGGACAAGCTCTTCTTTAATTCAAGAGCATTATGTTGGGAGGATTTATATGTGATATCGCACTACCTCTCTAATGTACATACCCTATACGAATGTCCACAAGGTATGTCCTTTTAGGAATATTCTTATCTTGGATCTGCATCCCTGAGTCCTCAAAGAATATCGGTCCTCTTCGACCACTCTTCTCTTGGATTCATGTCCCACTGTCAGAGTGTCAGTCCCTTTCCTTTCTTGGAAGATATATCGTCAAGGAAACCACAAATGCTTATCCAATCCTCTGTCATTCTCTCTTCATCTCTTGAAGAGAATAATGCAATGTCATGTCCAATATTACTCCCTCTCAAACCAGAGAGTACATCCCTATTCTCCTTTAATCTTGAGAATAGGTCTCTACTCCTATTCCAAGAGACTCCTTTTGTTGATTTGGGGTAGCATCAGATGTGCTCTAGCCATGAAAATCGGTGGAGAGGTTAAAGCACATGAGATCTCCAAAACCCAAAAATAGTTTGGACAGATTGTACCCGGTTTGGGAGATATTAAAATAATTAATATTTTTAATGGAATTCCTAAGTCTAAACTTAAGAAAAATAAAATATTAATGGGTATTAATATAAAACTAGGTTAGAAGGTTCCAAAAGTCATTGTTCAAGCCAAATCTAATCTTAACCGTTGATTAGAGATTTAATCTTGGTCGTTGAAGGACCAAAAGGAAAGTATAAGAAGAGGCTTGAGGGTCAGTTGGAGAACGCACTAAGGGAGACCAGTTAGTTCGATTTCTGGAGCGAGGTTAACTGAGAAATTCGAACTAGTGGTCTGGAGAGCAGCAGGAGGCAGCAACTACGGAACAGAGAGTCGGGAACAACACCAGAAGTCCAGCGCAAAGGTTGGAGAGGCAGACGCAGAGGCAGCAGACTATGCAGTCATTGGAGTGCCTACGTGGGTGACGCAGAGAGGCAGGAGCTGACGCAGAGAGGCAAGAGCTGACGCAGAGAGGCAGGAGCTAACGCAAAGGATCTGGGAGCTACGCAGAGATCAGCTAGCCTGATGCTGAGACTGGGAGAAGTGCTAGAGAATTTTCTCTCTGTTGGGTAAGCCAGTTTGGCACCCAGTTGTACTGAAGAATTGTTGAATAATAAAATCCTCCCTTGCTGCAACGGTTTAACCACATTGGGTTTTTTGGAGACAAGGATTTGAACGAACTATGGCACAGAAAAATGGGAAATTTGCACCATGGGGCTCTGAGAATTCTCAGGAGCACTATAACAGGAATTCCAAATCTTAGTACGGAACGAGATGATGTATGCATAGGATGTGCTCTAGGAAAGTATGCCAAAGCATCATTTCCTAGAAGTAAAAACAGAGCCAAGATTGTACTAGGATTAATACACTCAGATATCTGCAGACCGATGTCCACTAAAGCTCTTAGTGGTGCCATGTACTTCCTTACCTTCATTGATAACCACTCAAGGAAAACTTGGATTTATTTTCTGAAAACCAAAGACGAGGTTTTCTATCAATTCAAAGAGTTCAAAAAATAAAAGTGGAGAATCTGACTGGGAAGAAAATAAAAGTTTTCCGCTCAGATAATAGTGGAGAGTATATCGATAAGGACTTCACTGATTTTTGCGCTGAGGGCATCAAAGGAGAGTGGACAGCTCCTTACAATCCGGAGCAAAATGGAGTAGTAGAAAGAAAGAACAGAACTATTGTAGAAGCAGCTAGGGCCATGATGTATGATCAAGATATGCCAAAATTCCTGTGGGCAGAAGCGCGCAACACAACAGTCTATGTTCAGAATAGAACTCCTCATCGGGCATTGGGCAAGATTACTTCAGAGAAATTCTTCACAAGGAAGACGCCTGAAGTCAGTCATTTCAAGATATTTGGGAGCTTAGCATATTGCTACATACCCGAGGAAAGGAGGAAGAAGCTGGATCAAATTGCAGAGAAAGGATATCTAGTGGGATATAGCGAGAACGCTAAGGCATACAGAATCTATCTTCCAGGGAGCAGGAAGGTAGTAGTTCGACGAGATTGAAGTTCATGGAGGACAGGGCTTTCAGAAAATCTAGAGAAATGCCTTCCAAGGAGCAGTCAAAAGATGAATCGTTGGTCAAACCTCTTCAACCAACGGAAGAAAATAATTCTTCCTCGAGTCAGGAAGAATCATAGGATGAGGAGGAGCTAACAAAAGCACCTGGTGGCAAAGGAAGAACGAGCAGGGAACTTCGTCAGATTCTGCAAGATGCAGAGGACTTCATCGGTGCGCCAAGGAACAATAAGAGGGAGCGAAAACAACCAGATAGATATCAGGCATTAGTAGAGCTTAGGATGGGGATCCTACTAGTTTTTAGGAGGCAGCTCAACATCAGGTTTAGCTGGATGCGATGGTAGAGGAGTACAACTCCATAATGGTGAACGATGTCTGGGAGGTAGTCCCTAGGCCTCAAGACAAATCAGTGGTAGGTTCGAGATGGATCTACAATATCAAATACGTCGCAGACGGCAGTGTTGAGAAATACAAAGCCAGGTTTGTGGTTAAGGGGTATGCTCAGAAGGAAGGAACTGACTACGAAGAGACCTTCGCCCTGGTAACCAGGTATACATCTATTAGAACCATGATATCTCTTGCAGCACAGATGAGGTGGGAGATTCATCAGATGGATGTCAAAATGGCATTTCTGAACGGATTGATAGAAGAAGAGGTATACATTGACCAACCAGAGGGGTTTGAGACACAAGAGAAGAAGTCTCATGTATGCAGATTGAAAAAATCCTTATATGGGCTGAAACAAGCACCTAGAGCATGGGTATGGTCGAATCGATCGCTACTTGCAGAAAATGGGATTTGTCAAGAGTGACACAGATCCAAATCTCTACTATCTGGTTGTAGAGAATGAGCCTCTAATCTTAGTATTATATGTGGATGATCTCTTCCTGACAGGATCATCCAAGCTCATCAGGGATTGCAAGAAGAATCTAGCCACAGAATTCGACATGAAGGATTTGGGACGAATGCATTATTTCCTGGGGTTGGAAGTTTGGCAGCAAAAGGCAGATATCTTCCTTGGGCAAGAAAGATATGCTACAGAAATCTTGAAGAGATTCAGGATGGAGGACTGTAGACCCATGGCTAATCCAATGATCACCAACTAGAAGAATACTGATGCATCAGAAGACAAGGATGTTGATCCCACCTTATATAAGCAGCTCATAGGGTCCCTAATGTATCTAGTCAATACTAGGCCAAAGATTTGCTACGCTGTCAACAACCTCAATCAACTCATGGTGGAGCCGAAGAGGGCGCATTCGGTAGCAGCCAAACATGTTCTCAGGTATTTACAGGGAACAGTGGATTATGGACTCTTGTACACCAGGAGTAAAGATATCAGATTGAGTGGGATTTACTGATGCAGATTGGACAGCAAGTTCAGTGGATCGAAAAAGTACCTTTGGGTATTGTTTCAACATTGGATCAGGAATGACCTCCTGGTGCAGTAGCAAACAGAAATCCGTGGCTCTGATCTCAGCTGAGGCAGAATATATGGTTGCGAACACAGCTTCGTGTGAGGCCATATGGCTTAGAAAATTGCTTGTGAACCTATTCAGCAGAAATTTGGAGGCCACCAGGATCATGTGCTATGATCAGAGTTGTATCAAGCTCTCTGAGAATCCAGTGTTTCATGATCAGCAAAAGCATATTGATATCCAGTGTCACTTTGTTAGAGACTGTGTCCAACGAGGAGTTGTACAGTTGAGCTACACTCCTACAGGAGAACAGGTGGGAAACATCCTCACCAAGGCTCTTGGAAGAACAAAGTTTGACTACTTCAGGGAAAAGATCGGGATGATAAAGAATCCATTTCAGTAGCAGAAATGGGGGTGATGTTGCAATGCAGTAGCAGTCAGCAGTAGCACAATGCAACATGATGAGAAGAGGATGCAGTGCAGATGCATGTTGGGAAGAAGGACCAACAACAGCACAGATACAGAGGGAGTTGCAGTGTTAGGAGAAAGGATCAGCAGCAGCATGGATGTAGAGGGAGCTGGCGTACGGATGCAGCAGAAGCAGAGCCATGGGTAACAGTACAGGATGCAATAGTGCATAGGATGTTGTGCAGGGAGGCCTAGCATCAGCACAAGTACTGGTGCCAGGTAATCAGAGTGATGCTCAGCGAGAAGTATTACTAGAGCACAGTCCTCGCTAGGAGGGAGTATTGATTTTGGGTAGAGCATCGGATGTGCTCTAGCCATGAAAATCGGTGGAGAGGCTAAAGCCCATGAGATCTCCAAGATCCAGAAATGGTTTGGATAGATTGTACCCAATTTGGGAGATATTAAAATAATTAATATTTTTAATGTTGTTCCTAAGTCTAAACTTAGGAAAAATAAAATATGAATGGGTATTAATATAAAACTGGGTTAGAAGGTTCCAAAAGTCATGGATCAAGCCAAATCTAATCTTAGCCATTGATTAGAGATTTAACCTCAGTTGTTGAAGGACCAACAAAAAAGAATAAGAAGAGGCTTGAGGGTAAGTTGGAGAACACACTGAGGGAGACCAGTCAGTTCGATTTTTGGAGCGAAGTTAATTGAGAAATTCGAACTAATGGTTTGGAGAGAAGCAAGAGGCAACAAGTACAGAACAAAGAGTCGGGAACAACACCAGAAGACCAGCGCAAATGTTGGAGAGGCAGACGTAGAGGCAGCAGATTGTGCAGTCACTAGAGGGCTTGCGTGTGTGAGCAGAGAGGCAGGAGATGACATAGAGGATATGGGAGCTACGCAGAGGTCAGCTAGCCTGACGCTGAGACTGGGAGAAGTGTTGGAGAATTTTCTCTCTGTTGGGTAAGCCAGTTTGGCACCCATTTGTACTGAAGAATTGTTGAATAATAAAATCCTCCCTTGCTGCACCGGTTTTCCCACATTGGGTTTTTCAGGGAATAGTTGTCCAAAATATCTGTGTCGATGTGTTGATTCTTGTGCATGTGTTTGTTTTTGTATTATGGTGTGATATCTGCAGCAGAATTTATTTTAATGTTTACAGAAGGATTTTCATAAATAACTTATTGAAAAATAAGTAGGCAAAATAAATCAGTTGTTGCAGTGATAGAATTTTCACACCTTTTGCTCCCTCTCAAAACCAGAGGAGAATCTAAACTTTCTTTTTAAGTCAACATCACAAGCCTTGATGCTTGTCTTCATAAGAGTACCAACTTCTTGATCTTCATAGCTACATGGCTCCCTCGTTTCTTCGCATCTCTTGCATCGAGCTTGCTTCTTTTTGAGGTATCATGGAACTGTCTCCACTCTTCGTTCTTGTGACAAGATCCAAGTCATCTTTCTTGCTCATCGCTTTCCTTCCTTGACATGAAGACATTGTATTAAGTCTTCCCAAACTTCTATCTAATCGTGGCTTGCTCATGAAAGTGATCTTCCTTGACCTTCAGGTTATCTTCTCGCACTACTACCTTCCAAGGTGAACACATCTTAACTTCATAAGTGCCAAATATTGAGCTTCCCTCAATACTTTTCATCCATACAGTTGACTTTGCGTCAACTATCATCATGTATTCATGTATCATTCTACCAGGTAGCAAAAATAATATGTTAACTAGATAACCAAACCAAAATGAAATAGACTTACATCACCATGGTGACCACCTCGTTCCATCAACATCTTCATCAACCATCTCCACTTGATATTTCCTTCTTGCATCAGAGTGCTCAAGGGTCGAACTTGATTACCAAGTTACAACTTTTATCCTTCCAGAGATCATACTCTAGAGAAAGTCTTAATCTTTCATACAATCTTTAGTAATGTCAAATTCTATTCTTTTCCAACATTATAAATTGTTAAGCATATCCAATCTTTATTTCACAAGATTCTCATGTGAAAATTTGGCAAACCCCAAATCTTATTTCAGCAACTGACGTTAATGCTTCTAATTGTTAATTCGATTAAACAATTTACTTGTTGTGTACAACGACAAATATCGAATTAAATACACAGCAACCTTCACAAAATAAATATTGCGGAAGAAATTAAAATGTTGGAAGAATAGATGCACACACACACAAATACACAGTTATTTTTGGACTCAGTCCCCAAAAAAACCCAACTCAGGAAAACCGGTGCAGCAGCTGAGGGTTATAATATTATGCAATAATAAATCTGAGTACAAGACTATGGATTCTCAAATCTAGCAATCCATACAGAGAAATGACTGACAATAAACCTAGTGAGAAAAATCTCACTCCCACAGGCAAACCAACACTAACGTTAGCTCAAGTTAAGTTGTTCTTTGCTACCTCTACGCAGTCACTGTGTCATCTTGCACAACACTGTGTCCCACAACTTGGAACTGCTTTCCCTCTCACTATCTGATCTACTGTTGTTTGGAAGATGGATCCTCCTAGCCTCCGGACTCTCTTTCCGGCTTCTAGCACTGAATCACTGCTTCTCCCCTATAAAATACGGAATCCCCTCTGAAGCATTGTGTTGCCTCTGGTGGCTCTGTGCTACCTCTCTGCAGTGCACTCACCGAAACTGCAAAAGATTCCTCCGACCTTACTATCTATGCCCCTCTCTCACTGCTTCGAGCTCACTAGCTCTCTCTCCGACAACTCAGCGCTGCTACTCAGGAAATCTATCTACCAGTGAAATTGAATTGTTGGTGTGTGTTCTCCAAGCCCCATTGAGTTTCTTCATATAATCTCTTGTTGAGACATCAATGGCCATGATTAAAACTTATTTAATGGCTAAGATTAACTAGAACTCGATCCATGTCTTTTTGGATAAGACTCTCACCATGAATTAATTTTAATTAATCATATTCCCTAAGTTTAGACTTGGGAAACATTAAGAATTGATTAATTATTTTAATTAAGTCGTCTCTAGGTGGAATTTCCAGAAACGGTTTTTGTGTTTTGGAGAATACATGTATTCTAGCCTTTCCACCAAATTTTGTGGCTAAAACACATCCAATACTACAGAAACAAATATCTCATACACATGAATCTTATCCAAAGTCAACATTCATTTCTATGCTTTTATCCAATCATCTAGCTATCTATATATTTTAATAAAGTTTGTATCCTGACCCATTGCAATCCTTCATTCTTCTTTACCAACATGTTTCCACATTACATAGAATACATACTATTTTTGTCATGACACCTTTCCCGAGGACTTTCCAAGATGAAGGTCCTTCTTGAATCATAAGCAAGATGAGAACCTCTAACATAATGTTATATATAATATCTAGATGAACATTATGCAAAATGGTCAAAATTCTATCCTAGATGATCTCTACTAAGCAACACAATCATATAAATTTAAACGCACTAATGTCATATTCATTGCATCCAAAACATTGTACCTTGGACATATCTTTCTTCTTGCACTTGCCAAACGTCCCTTTCTTCATATTTTTTAACTCAAGCTAGGAATGCTTGAGATTGCTTATTTGATCCAATGTCATCTTAAACCTTGACCTTTGATTCTTCTTGTATGCATTATGCCCACAACTCTCCAAAGGGAGTTGGATCCTTTTTGGAGTAGACACTTGTTGCAAAGTTGCTCCATTATGGTGGCAATGCATTCAGCACATATATGGTGACTTTTGAATCAATGATTAGCTCCCCAAATCCTTGTAAATGGTCCCTTAACTGGGAGTCTCTCTTGAGGAAGGATGCCATATCCTCATCTTTCTTCATTTAATATAGCTCATTCTGCAATGACATATTTTGACCTATTGTAATTAACGAGTACAAATTCACTAGCTTGTCATACATGGCCTTGGAAGTCTTCAAGTTTGCCACAAATGAAACAAGAGAATCCTTGATTCATTCCACTATGATCCTTTGTGCCCTTACTTCCCCTTTCTTTTACTTCGCTAGTTCTTGTGTCCTTTCCTATGGTGGTTTAGTAATTTATCCAATAACATATCCCATTACATCTTGCTCTTTGAGTATCAAGTCAATCCTCTTCTTCCATGCTAGATAGTTTACTGCCCCTATGAGCTTATTAATCTCCTTGCAAAAAGAACTTACATGACTTGAAGATTTAGCCATTATGAGATAATGTGATACTTACTTGAATAATATCTCCAACCTTCTTGATGTCTTCAAGATCTTTGGAAAGTTCTTGATAATGCCCATGAAAGATGTTCCCTAGGATTCGTCCACCAACAACTTCCAAGATTGATGCCTTGCAAATAGACTTCCTTTTTGCAAGATCAATACCCTCCTTGCGAGATGGATGTAGTTTTGATCTTATTCAATGTAGAAACCCTAGATTAGAGGGGTCTTCTACCAACGAGCCTTTAACCAGATCCCTTCAAGAGACAATTTTCCTTGTACTCTTCTTCTTTCAGGGTTCAAGAGCTTCCTATATATTGATCAACAATCCTTTATTGTCCTTCTGGTTGCCTTCCTTGTTCACCTTAGCTTTGATACCTTGTTACAAAAATGTAAGTGCCAGCTTATTATACTTATTTTCTTTAATCTTGACACTTGCTTATGAATCTTTATTTATCTTCTTTATGTCCTTTAGTTATTTCTCTTCATCAAACAATATAAAGAAACAACAACAACACTAGAGGGCACAGATGTAGGCTCTCAGCGAAGGCAAAACCCCTCCAAAGGGAAATCCAGGAAGTTCTTCTCTTCTTAGAATCTGCTTCACATGAGATACATAAACTCAATCCCTAGATCAAGTCCTTCTCCCAGTACCAAGTCGGCCCTTCCTCAAGTTCTTTCTTGTTTCTTCCTTGCAACTTCGTCCGGTCAGCAACAACACAACTACTTGACTTGCTATTCGACCTGCAACTTCGGCCTAGATTCTTTGTCCATGCAGCTTCTTGGAAACCCTAATACAGCCGCCTTATGAGATCTACTTAGAGCGAGAGAGCTCTCTTAAGGTCAACAAGGTTTAGACAAGGGATTTCCCTCTTTCAGCTACTTATTCTAAACTTCATCCTCCTGCAACTTGATCTTGCAATTTCAGCCTCCCACTGCAACACAAAAACCCTATAATTCTGCACGTGTGAGAGAGATAGAGCCCAAAGACAAGATCTTTCGCCCTCCCAACTTCTTCCAGATCTTCTCTCCTTTTCTGCTCCTTCCCAGCTATAGATCAAACTTTTTCTTGATGATCAAACTTGTGAGTGAGTGTATCTCCAAATGAAGTCGAACTGTTCTTTATATAATCTTCTCAAGGAGTCAAATTCCCTCCTTTAGGCCGACTTGTACTCTTGGAGATTCCAGGACTTTCTAGACTCAAAATTAATTCTTTTTATGATTACAAATTGCCTAGAAGGGTCTTATAAATATGATGTTGACTCCTTTGACTCGTGACAATAAATCCTAAGACCTAAAAAACCCTAGAAGCACGAAGAACATGCTTTTACTTGAAAGACCATAATAATGAGCATGAAACCCATGCTTTGATAATAATAATTTTTCTTTTCTTTTTCTTGTTTTTACATAGGTAATATATTGAAATGAGTACAACAATTATAAAGACCAAAACTAGTTACATTTCTCAACATATCCTACGTGTAATATATTTCCATCTTTAATGACTTCTCTCACAAACATGCATCTACTTCCTACAAACAAAGGATGAGATCCTTATCAGGTTTCAGGAGTTCAAAGCTCCAATTGAAAACCATATAGGGAAGAAGGTCAAAGTCTTGAGAATGAACAATGGGGGTGAGTATAACTCCAAGGAGTATGAGGGATTCTACAAGTAGGAAAAAATCAAGAGCGAGTTAACTATTCTATACAACCCATTACAAAACAAGGTTGCAGAGCAGAAGAATTGATCCCTCCAAGGGACTACTACGTCCATGATTCATGGCTAGGACTTGACAATGTGTCTTTATGCAAAAACCTGCAACATAATAGTCTACATCCAAAACTAGTGTCCTTGTGAGATCTTGGAAGACAAGACATTAGAGGAGGCATTCATTCGTATAAAGCATGTTACCCACCAAAAGTGGGTGCCCCCATAAGAGAATTTTTCTGCCATCATCACTTCCAACCGATCGGCCAACAACCCTGACAAACACTAGTAGTTGATCATGACGTGTCACTCATATCTCTGCCACTTTCAACATTCATATGTTTCTCGCCCATCTGGCGAGAGCACATGTTGGAAGATGGGCTTCTGATCAAAAGGTACTTTATTCATTTTGTAATTGGGTGTTTATGCTTGTTTGAATTTGGTTATTTGGCATGGATTATAGGGTAACTAGGAAGAAAGAAGTGTCTTAGTTGTGATCTTGTTCCATCACCTTAAATGGGGCAGTTAATTTTCAATTCTAGTCTGGTGGGACCTCCCCTCATGGCCCAATGGGTATAGGAGGGGCACTACTTGGGAAACCATGATTGATATGGCGTAGCCCCATCGCTCCCTATTCCATACTTACCACTTCCCATCGTACATTACAAGCCCTTTCTCCACCTCTATTCTTCGGGTTTAACTAACCACTGATTCATTGGGATTTGGCACCCACACATCCTCATGCCTGGGTAGAGCCCGAAAATTCTTGGAAGGTTTATGCAGATAAAAGAAACAGAAAGAGCATATGATGGTCACAAGCAAAATAAAAGAAAAATCAAAATGCAAAAGATGGTTGGGACATTCAAGTAAGCACGTGGGCAAAAGCCAAGCATGAGCTATACCTCACTCATTATGGCCATCACTCGGTTCCTAGGCCAATGTTACCTTATCATCATAAGAAAAAGGAACCCTTGCATGTCCCAACCCATGATGGGCGATGAACAAGCCCATCATCAAGGGGTTAAATAACTTTTATACATCATAAAAAGCAAGCTCTCATTCCTTGAGCTATCAGCAATAATACAAAGAAAAAGTAAAAGGCATAAGAGGGGCGGAAAAACAAAAGCCGATTTGGTAGATCATGCATCCACGATTTCTCCCTCTTCATATCTATACACCCAGGATGACGGTCCCCATCAGGTTGCTCCCTTTGACCATGGCACTTGGCAATGAAGTATTTTTCCCTTCGTTCCACCATTATTCACATGGCGCCCATCGATTGAAGGGTGGACCAAGGACAAGTCACTTCCCGTCAGGGGTTCAGAACACCTAATAAGGTCATCTATTAACCACTCCTACCTAGGGAGGTAACACCATTACGTGACCAAAGCCACAATTTTGGAAGAGAAGCCTTGTATGAAGTGTTAATTTTCCCATTACTTTCAAGCTTGGTTCACTTAGATGCAATAATGACTAAATGTACCTAATGGTGAAAGATGCAGCATTGGATATTGTGTATAACTAGCAAGTGGTTCCATCTATAGGTCTAGGCAACTTAACTAGGGTCCAAGTCCTCTAGAGGGACATCTTGACACCCACAGGTGAGGCGTTGAGAGCCATGGGACTCCAGACAGTTATAGAGCATCACTTGCACCCTTGGGCACCTCTAACACCAATAGTATTCCAACACTTTGCCCTACATTGTTGACTTTTATGGGATGATGCACCTAGACTAGCATGCCCCTAGTCAGCGTAGCACCGATCAAATGGGATGCCAGCTAATCCAGGGCCCAAATGAGGATGGTCTCACACATCGAGACTTGGGAGGGCTAGCACCACCTTGAGAGCCCTCAACGTTGAAGCAGGGATAGGCAATAAGGAGACCCATGAGACCACTTTTTTGCCCCATAGTCACAACTGGGGTCCATAAGAGGAGATTGAGTAGAAGATGATTTTAGAGGGCTTCTATACACTTCATGGCACCCTTGACCCTTAATGCTTTCCTAGAAGATGCTTACGCTAGCATGACATCAGCGTTATCACTATTTCAACTCACATGTGTGGGTTGTTTGAGTTTATTTTCATGAGCTACTATGTCAGCTTATGACCTAGCTTGTATTAGTACATTATTTGATGATTTTGTAGGGGGTTAGTAGACTAAATTAGAATTCAGATTCCTTATATAAATAGAGGGATACTTCTTGTCATTCATCATCACATCACTTGGATTTCGACCACTTGAGCTATTTTCAGCCTTTCTTTTCTTGGGATAAATTCGATTATATTGATGCACTTTGCCATTTGGAGCTAAAACATCTTGCTTTGGAGCTATTCTTTGGAATCAATGATGGAATCTTTTTGCATGTTATCTAGTAAGTGTTATTATTGTTGAAGATTTATTTTTCTATGTCTAATGTATGGAATGTTGTTGATTCTAGTTTATGCTATGGTTCCCTAATTGTTGAAAATAAATTGAATGTTATCTAGATGAACTATTGCATGCATTACTCATACATAACATGTGAATTGAATGTCCTAGTGGTGATCTTTCATTAGCTCCCCCATGAAAAATTGATTTCCATTGCAAAGGTAATTGTTCAAGGTTTTGGTGCTAGGGCATCAAGATTTTGGCCTCCTTAGTAGCCGTTTTCCAAATCTATCACATCATAGACTCCAATAACCTACGGAACAAGGGCCTGATCCATATAGTTGGTGATCATACCTCATCTTTATTCATAAAATATCTTCCCCTAAATTTGACCCCTTTAAGGCCAAACTTGCTAACTAGGGCTTGGTGTGAATCCCTAGGTAATGCAAATTTTCAAGATTGGATAGCCTAAACATCAATAGCATTGTATTTGCCACATAAATATATCCTTTTGGTGGGCATCCACTTCAATCTTGTCCATAAATTTCTTGCTTCAACTTAGGGGCTTGTCGAGAGTTTCATAAGCCTATGCACATTGTAAGAAACCCTTTCCCATAGCCTTGACCTTGGGTTACTCCAACATGCGTCAAATCTATCAGACCCTAGGTCTTAGCCTCTCTACAGAAAGTGAATAGCCTTCTAAAGGATTCTTGAACCCAAATTATGCCTTTCTTTCGAGATCCTCTTAGTTCATCTTGCCCATCAAAATCAAAATACCTATTTTATGTGACCTCTTTCATACCGAGACTCCTCCCATCGGTTCAAGTCCATAAAGAGCAGGGAGTTTTGGCTATGGTGACAGTGGGCCACTACCCTGTTGTTGTCCCTTTGTCTAGTGTTAGACTAGTTGAGTGTCCCCTTTCTGGGTCTGCTAGATTTTGTAGCATCAAAGCCAAAGGTGAGTAATTTCTGCATCTTTGGCTTTCCAATTTATATCCATGTATTGATAGAAAAGAGTATTGTTACCCACCACCTATGGGTAGTATCTATAGGAGAAAAATTCTCCTAGATGGTCCTCAACCGACAACCACCAAATAACTCGATGTGCCATTATCTCCACCACCTAAGCCAGCCATGTGGTCCCTCGCCCACTTGTTATGATTGTATGTTTGAAGGTGGGCCTCTCGACCCCGAAGGTATGGCTTTAAATTGGTATAGTTGAGTAATTTCCCTTACTTGTCATGGGCACTTTTTGGCATGGATTGGTGGGGGAATTCGACAAAAAGAGTGGGCTAAGTTTGTACTCTTGTCTCCACTACCTAATTTCTTGGTTATCATGTATCCTAGTCACGTGGGATCTCCTTCACTGGCAATTAGCTTTAGGGTTGGCAATACATAGGAAATCCCAATTTTGGTTGCGTGATCCCACTTCCCAACACCATATACATCACTCCCTTCCACGCATTTTAGCCCTATACATCTTGTTTCCCATCCGAGTCCACATAGGGTTAGCCTCCCCCTCCCCTTGTCCACACCTTAGGTCGAGCTTGAAACGATGCCCCAGAGGTTGATGTAGCTAAAAGGAAAAGAAAAAGCATAATTTGACCACTCTCAACAAGAAATGTACCACAAAATGCAAAAGATGGTCGAGACATACAAATTTAACACGTGGGCAAAAGCCAAACATGAGCTCTACCCCTTATCCATCGCCATCACCCTAGTTCCTATGGGCCCTAGATGAGCCCCCTCCATCATTAAGGAACCCATGATTGACCTAATCCCTGGTGGGCGATGAACAACCCCACCTTAAGGGGGTATCCACTGCTATATACTACACATCATGCTCTCATCCCCTAGAGCCCTGAGCAGCTATAAAGAAAAATCAATCAAAGGCAAAAGGATTATGAAGAAAGGTGGAAAAACAAAGGTCGGTGTAGCTCATGTACCACAATTTGCTCCCTCCTAACTCATATACCCAGGTGTGGGCTTCCCTTATTATAGCTGCCCTTGAACCATAACATGTGGTCTGGATAATTCCCCTAATCCCCACTTTGTTCCATCACCTCTTCATTTGCCACCTACCATTAGAGGGATGTACCATGGACATGTCACCCCTTTAAAGGATGAAATCACCTAATAGGGTCCTTGGTTAACCTCCTTGTTGAGCTTGGAGACACTTGTACATGCCAAAGCCGACTATCGAAGGGGCATACCACCATGAAGTTCCCCATTGATTCCATGACTTGTAAGCTCTTTTACTTTATTATTCTAATGATTTGTTGTATTGGAGGGCAAGGGGACGCATTCGATCTTATGCAGGATTGTAGGTGGGTCTCCATTTGGGGCTTGGTCTCCCTATATGGGGTCGTAGCCCTCCTAAGGGCCACATTGGCACTTGTAGGGTGAGCATTGAAAGCCATGGGCCTCCACCATAGCAGAGAGTACTTCATCGATCCCCAATACCACTCATTGATTGTTCATGTTTCACCTTTGGATGAGAATGATGCACCTAGTTCACCATGCCCAACTGGCTCCACACATGTACCACACACATGGCAGATGATTCGGGGTCCAGATGAGGGCCTATGCCATTATCTGAGCCCTTACAGAAAGTTTACAAGCACTTCTGATCCACTTTGAGACCCATGAGGATGTCCTTGTACCCTCCACACCCACTTGGGGGCACCATTGGGATTTGCTTGGATAACAAGGGGCCAACCCCTTGTCCACTATGTTCGAGGTCCATTATCACATCATGGCACACTCTGAACTTCATTAGGCCTCCTCAAAGGCCCAACGACTCACTTTATTGATCATTTGACCCTTTTGAGAGTTTATTATTGTGTTTTTGAACTATCTTGGTGGGCTTGTCACCAAGGGATGTTGTTATTGCACATCATTTTATGATTTGGGGCTCAATTAGGCCAAATTGGGAAAATCAAACTCCTTAGTGATTGTATAAATAGAAGTGAGATGATTCATTTTGATCATAATAACTTGGATTAGGATTTAGTAGCTCTTGAGAATTTCACACTCCCTTTTGGAGGACGAGTTTATATGTTATGGATGAATTTTGATGTTTGGATCTATCTCTTTTGTCTTGGAGCTTATTATTGGCATAATATGATGATTGGATATACTCTTTTGTACATGTAGGTAAGATTTTCATGCTTATTCTTGTTATGTACTTTGTCACATGATCGTTGCTAGGATTTTCACTATACAATTCTGAAATTTATTGCTTTCATATGCGAAATTGTGGAAATTTTGATCTTTTATAGCGTTGCATCATTGCATGGGCCATGTATGAATAGATGAATGTTCCTAGAGATTATTTTTGCTAAAATACATTTTGACAAGTCATCAATTATTGCATATTGAAGTATAAATATCTCAAGTAGTTGCTCTCATGCCCTAATGCCATGCGAAGTTGCTTGAAGACCTCCTTTAATGGGTAAACCTCTTCCAAACCATAAATTCTCCTGACTCCATCTCTCCCAAAGAATAAGGCACTAGTCCTTCCACAAGTGGTCACTTTCAATGCATATTTCTCTCACCTCTCCTTCTCTTTCTAGGCCTAGCCTCCGTAGATCATCTAGGGCATCACTTATCTCCTGTTCTAGTAATCAAAAGACATCGATCTCTTGTTCATTACTGCGCTAGGGTTTCCTTTAAAGGCCCTCCCAATTTCACGAAATTCCTACAGTGGGATCTCAAGATATTGCAAGCCCTAGCTCGAGGATCGTTTCTTGCCCTAGGTTTCCTTTGGCTAGTGACCTCATTTGGATCATTGTTTTCTATCCCAAGAAGACTTGTCCATTGATCCTCTTCCCTTCGACAATTAGGTCAAGCCCCTCTTTGATTAATCAATTCCACTTCCTTGACCTAATTCTATGTCCACTTTGTCCCGTGTGGTCCCATAACTTCACAACTCCAACTCCACAAAGATCACATAAAGACCAAGTCTTCATCAGGATTTCTAGGCCTAGGAATCATCTTTACAAGATACAATCCCAAACCCTAGCCTTGAGAATCCCCTTAACCATTCCTAGAGTGCCTATCACCTTGCTCTCAAAGCAAGAAAGCCATACAATTGAGTCTCTCTTGGGAATAGGCCTTTCGAATCACCCTTTATCCTCTCATTGACACATCCATTATCGTGATTCATCTAATACTGGGTCTCCTCCCATCGGTGAAAGTCCATAAAGAACAGGGAGCCTTAATTGAGGTGACAGTGGGCTATCGCTCCATTGTTGCCCTTGACCTAGTAGTTTCTCTATAGGACCCTTTCCTATGACCTCTGCTAGTTTGAGCAATAAAATTTTGGCGCTATTTTCCGGAAAGATGTAGGTTTTCCTCCCTGGTGAACCATTGAGGAATTGATTCATAGACAACATTTCAAATACTCCTCTGACAACTCCATTCATTGTCAAGACCCCTAGTTTGCTCAAAGGGAACAACAATCCTCTTATAACTAGGGCCACTTCAAGAAGGGGAGAACAAACTCAATCGCTTGTTAGACCCTTCTCCCTGAATTTCAAAAGGTCGGTAATCCCACCCCAAAGATGTAAAATGACTCTAGTACTGACCAAAACCAAGACCAACCTAAAATGACTAGGAGTGAAAGGCGATTGGTTAGTGTCTTTGCCCTCTTTAACCTGAGCAATGGCCCTAGACCTTTACCCGAGAAATATAATAACTGGTTGCACAAATTCAAGGGTGTTGCTACCATAAGTGTCCATGATCATATCGAAGAGTTCTAGGATGATATCCGATGAAGATAGGATCATGATGCTTTTTGCTTTGTCTCTTGAAGGACAAGCAAGGGAATGGTACCTGTCTTCCCCCGGGATGCATTGACAACTCTAACCAATGTGAAGATATGTTCACAAAGAGATGGTCATGTTATGCACAAGGAACCTTCAACATTGAAAAGTTCTATCAAATAAGTAAGGGAAGGGAAGACATTAGAGAATTCATCCTAAAATTTGATAGGGTATTTAGGGATATCCCCGACCATTTGAGGCCCCCTAATGCTAACATACTTGACAAATTTATCAAAGCAGTGGGCAGCCACCTAACCTAGGAATTGAGGGATAAGAAACCAAAAAATTTGGTCGAGGCTAAAGAGATAGCTATAGAAGTTGAAGAAAACCTACGAATCCCCGAGATGGATGTGGTGTTGTTTTTCCACGACCTTGGTGTCTGGCATAGAATCTTAAATCTCTGATGCTACCAAACCAAGAATCATAACGAAAATACTTTGCACAGCGGATTATAAACAAGAGTAAATCTACTAGTGCACAAAATATAAACAACTTTTTACAGAATATTGTACAAATATGTACAACAACCCAATTTCATTATATTAATCAAATTGAATAATACAACAGCCTAAGGCTCTCGTACCATGGATAATGGCCCTCATACATCCACTCATACAAAAATACAAACTGGGATTGGTGTTAGCCCATCGACAACCAATCTACCCTCAACAAGATACTCTAACCGTCTAGTTGATGTAGAGCTCCTCACAGTTGCCTTGGCCATACCCTATACCTACCCAGTTCTTCGGCCCCCGATATGCGGCCCTACCTCTATCAACGATCCAAGTCCATCTGGCCACTGAACCTCGGTTATCCAATCTGCTCACTAGTTGATCGTTCTTCCATCAACGCATCAACACATCGAGACTCCTGTTGATTTGTTCACAACTCCGTTTGTGAACAACTCACAATTGCCCACTGTTGCTCCTCAACTACTCAGGGACTTCAGCCAACTATGGTCTTCCTGCAATGCTCCAATGAAGACCAACATAGGGCACGGAAGGTCGCCACCTATCGCAGTAAGATGTCCATCTCCCACAATGAACATGGGCTAGGAGAGCTGCCCATCATCTACTGTAGAAGTCCTTCTCCACATACAAGTCTAGGTCTGCTCAACTGCTCCTCTAGCTTTTCAAACCTTGAGCTCAAATTCTGCCACTCTAGCAACCACCTAAGTCCATGAAGATGGTGCACACCAGGCTCCAACTTGGGCATTATCATGTTGTCCTCCACTAGACCATAAATGCCCAATTCACGTTCACACTTGGTCCACTCTCACACTGCCCTCCAACAGACCATGAGTGATTAATCATGTTGTAGCATCTGCTCCTAGTTAGGGCATTCAACACCTATGAAGCCTTTCCTCATGGCTGCCAACAAACTTCTCCGAGGACACCCATCCACTGCAAATTACATCAACTCAAGAGGACATGCATACCTGCAGGAGGCAACCTTCTGCTACTCCTCGTGACATGACACCCAAACAACTGCTGATATAATTTGCTCATAGGATGTCCTCCAACTATCCTAATCTAGGACTACCAAGTGTGCCCTCCTTCTGCTGTACAAGGTCCTTTATGATAGCATGTCTAGGGCACCTTATCACCTTACTATTGTCCTTACTAACGTTCTCAAAGATGACAAGAAAATTTGTCCACACTAGGACTCCATCCCCTAGTAAACAAAGTCAACAAGAAAGAGACTAACATACCTGTTCACTGCTCCTCCTGTCCTTGGCAGATTGTGCATTGTTTTGGGTTGATAACAAACCTGGTTAGGGCACACATCAACCCTAACCTCCTGTTGTAAATCCTTGCTTTTACCCTCCACAATTTTCCCAACTAACTCGCTCCTTCTAGCTGAGTATGCGGCCTAGTTTGGGCTCTTTTCTAGGCTTCTCAGCCTCCACAAAATAGAGGTCTAAACTTTGAATTACCACAAGGACCTGTGGTCTGCAAACAGAGAGTAATGCTGCCCCAAAACAATGCTTAACAAGCACCTTCTTGCTCAGATCTCCTCCCTACAAACTCGACTTCCTAGCTAGGGTACTCGGCCCTCCAAACAGTCTTGGAAGGAACACAAAACTTGCCCTTTTCCTCCTTTGTTGGATGCCTTCCTACCTACGTCCAAATCACAGAGATCAACCTTGACGTATTGCACTTGGATGTGTGTCAAATGGAGGTAACTCCTCCCTAATATATACACTTCTATGGGTAAAACGACAAGCCCTTTTTGGGGGCACCTTTAGGCTAGCCGACCTAAAACTTTGACATTTATGCCCATGCAATAATACCCTTATAACTTCAAAAATTCATAAATTTACTTCTACAACTCGGAATGGAGTGATTCCACTTGCATCTTTCTTGTCTCGATGTCCTCTATCATCTCAACCCATCACATGTACAAATTTGCACTTGGTTTTGCCCCAAATCCTTTGGGTACAAAATCCCCAACTTAGGTTTTGAGCCCACAAGGTCACTTACGGAGCTCCTTCCTCCAAACCCTCGATCCTGAAGGCTTGGAGTACCTCCCAAGCTACAAAAATCAACACTCCCTCTTAGTGAGGGAGGTACTTCCAAGACTAGGAAGTAACCATCATCATCCAGCAACACTAGCCCATATGGCGTCCATCACTGCAGCATACTCTGTAAAATGAGCCCGACAATCTTGGTAGTGCCTTTGCCTCATCACATTTGAACCTAAAGATCCCAAACACCCATAGGGTTGCTCCCTATGAGGCTAAACTCCCTCTGAGCCTATATGATCTCCACTGGCTCAGTCCTGTAAGCACTCATCCTCCTGGATTGAATACTACTCGTGCAAATCCCTCCAATCTCGGTTATGCAACATTATGATCCAATGAAGACTCTAGCCTGCCAATATGCAGTCCAGTCATGAATGAGAGAGATGATATATGTCTGCTTGAGTGACTAAACCTTCAAGATGACTACATAGAGTTTCACCCCAGCCTTGGGCAGACCAACAACGTCCACCGATCACATGAAGCCATCTCGATCATACTAATCTCGTCCATGCCAAAGCAATCCTCGAGTTGTCCCAACCATCGATGGCAAATCAACGGAAGTACATGATCAGCAATCTTCCCTACAACACATTGTTGTTCACCAGGTTCTCCACCAATCCACCAAAACTCCCAGCCAATCTCACTACCAAGCCAATCAAGACCTCATATAGGAGAAAAAAATTCTCCTAGATGGTCGTCAGACAACAAACCCTTGCAGCCACCAAGTAGCTTGATATGCCATTACCTCTCCCACCTAAGCCAACCATGTGGTCCCTCGCCCACTTGTTATGATTGTATGTTTGAAGTTGGGCCTACCGACCCCAAAGGTATGGCTTTTCATTGGGTATAGTTAAGTAATTTTCCTTACTTGTCATGGGCATTTTTTGGCATGGATTCGTGGGGGAATTCAGCGAAAATAGTGGGCTAGGTTTGTACTATTGTCTTCACTGGCCGATTTCGTGGTTACCTATATCTTAGTCCCGTGGGATCTCCTTTACTGGCCATTAGCTTTAGGGTTGGCACTAAATGGGAAATCTCAATTTTGGTTGTTTGGTCCCGCTTCCGGACACCATATAGATCACTCCCTTCCACTCATTTTCGCCCTATTCACCTCATTTCCCAACCGGTTCCACATGTGTCCACTAGGTCCATAGAGAGTTAGCCACCCCTCCCCTTGTCCACACCTTGGGTCGGGCCTGAAACGATGAAACGATGCCCTGGAGGTTGATGCAACTAAAAAGAAAAGAAAAAGCATAATTCGGCCACTCTCAACAAGAAATGTACCACAAAATGCAAAAGATGGGCAGGACATACAAATTTAGCACGTAGGCAAAATCCAAACATGAGCTCTACCCCTTATCCATCGCCATCACCCTAGTTCCTATTGGCCCTAGATGAGCCCCATCCATCATTAAGGAACCCATGATTGTCCCAATCCCTGGTGGGCGATGAACTGCCCCACCTTAAGGGGGTATCCCCTGCTATATACTACACATCATGCTCTCATCCCCTAGAGCCCCAAGCAGTTACAAAGAAAATCAATCAAAGGCAAAAGGCATATGAAGAAAGGTGGAAAAAACAAAAGCCAAGGTAACTCATGTACTACGATTTGCTCCCTCCTACACTCATATACCCAAGTGTGGGTTCCCTTATTATAGCTACCCTTATACCAAAACATGTGGTCTAGATGATTCCCCTGATCCCCACTTCGTTCCATCACCTTACCATTTGCCACCTATCAGTTGAGGGATGTACCATGGACATGTCACCCCCTTTAAAGGATGAAACCACCTAATAGGATCCTTGGTTAACCCCCTTATTGAGCTTGGAGACACTTATACATCCAAAAGTCCGTTATAGAAGAGCATGCCACCATGAAGTGCCCCATTGATTCCATGACTTGTAAGCTCTTTTAATTGATTATTCTAATGACGTGTCGTATTGGAGGGCAAGGGGACGCATTGGACCTTATGCAGGATTGCAAGTGGGTCTCTATTTGGGGCTTGGTCTCCCTATACGAGATCCTAGCCCTCCAGAGGGCCACAGCAGCACTTATAGGGTGAGCGTTGAGAGCCATGGGCCTCCACCATAGCAGAGAGTACTTCATGGATCCCCAGTACCACTCATTGATTGCTCATGTTCCACCTTGGGATGAAGATGATGCACTTGGTTCACCATGCCCAGTCAACTCCACGCATGCACCACACACTTGACAAAGGATCTGGGGTCCATATGAGGGCTTATGTCATTATCTGAACCCTTCAGATGGTTTACAGGGCTTTTCGATCCAATTAGAGACCGATGAGGATGTCCTTGTGCCCTCCACCCCCACTCAGGGGAACCATAGGGATTTGCTTGGATAACAAGAGGACAACCCCTTGTCCACTATGTTCGAGGTCCATTCTCACATCATGGCACACTTTGAACTTCATTAGCCCTCCTCAAAGGCCCAACGACTCACTTTATTGATCATTCGACCCTCTTTAGAGACTTATTATTGTGTTATTGAGCTATCTTGGTGGGCTTATCACCAAGGGATGTTGTTATTGCACATTATTTTATTATTTGGGGCTCAATTAGGCCAAATTAGGCAAATCAAATCCCTTAGCGATTGTATAAATAGAAGTGAGATGATTCATTTTGATCATCATCACTTGCATTGGAATTTAGTAGCTCTTCAGAATTTCACATTCCCTTTTGGAGGATGAGTTTAGCTGTTATGGATGAATTTTGATGTTTGCATCTATCTCTCTTGTCTTGGAGCTTCATTATTAGCATAATATGATAATTATATATACTCTTTTGTACATGTAAGTAATCTTTTCATGCTTATTCTTGTTATTTACTTTGTCACGTGAATGTTGTTGGGATTTTCGCTATACAAGTCTGAAATTTACTACTTTCCATGCAAAATTGTAGAACTTTTGATCTTTTATAGCGTTGCATCATTGCATGGGCCATGTAAGAATGGGTGAACATTCCTAGAGATTATTTCTATTGAAATACATCTTGATAAGTCATCAATTATTGCATATCAAAATATAAAGAACTCAAGTGGCTGCTCTAATGCCCTAATGCCTTGCAAAGTTGCTTGAAGACCTCCTTGATTAGGTAAACCTCTTCCAAACCATAACTTCTCCTGACTCCATCTCTCCCAAAGGATAAGGCACTGGTCCTTCGATAGGTGGTCACTTTAAACACATATTTCTCTCACCTCTCCTTCTCTTTCTAGGCCTAGCCTCCATAGGTCATCTAGGGCATCACTTATCTCACATTCTAGCCATCAAAAGACTTTGATCTCTTGTCCATTATTGTGTTAGGGTTTCCCCTAAAGGCCCTCCCAATTTCACGAAATTCCAATGGTGTGATCTCAAGATATTGCAAGCCCTAGCTCGAGGATCGTTTCTTGCCCTAGTTTTACCTTCGCTAGTGATCTCATTTGGATCATTATTTTCTATCCCAAGAAGACTTGTCCATTGATCCTCTTCCCTTCCACAATTAGGTAAATCCCCTCCTTGATTGATCAATTCTACTTCCTTGAACTAATTTTGGGTCCACTTGGTCCCGCGTGGTCCCATAACTTCTCAAATCCAACTCCACAAAGATCACATAAAGACCAAGTCTCCATAAGGATTTCTAGGCCTAGGAATCATCTTTACAAGATGCATTCCCAAACCCTAGCCTTGAGAATCCTCATAGCCCTTCCTAGAGTGCCTATCACCTTGCTTTCAAAGCAAGAAAGCCATACAATTGAGTCTCTCTTAGGAATAGGCCTTTCGAATCACCCTTCATCCTCTCATTGACACATCCATTATTGTGATTCCTCTAATACTAAGTCTCCTCCCATTAGTGACAGTCTGTAAAGAGAAGGGAGTCTTAGCTGAGGTTAGAGTGGGTTATCTCTCCATTGTTGCCCTTGACGTAGTAGTTGCTCTATAGGTTCTCCTCCTAGGACCCCTACTAGTTTGAGCAGTAACAAGTACTAAGCAAGAACCCTCCAACAAGAAGGATTTATTTGTAGGTTACAGTGAAACTTCATGATCTACCTGCAACTCTGAAACTAGTCTAGAAAGTCACATAAAATAACAATACAGATTCAAGAAAAGAGAATAACACAAAAGTTTTGGAAAACAATACCACAATCTTATTATGAGGGAGAGATGAGCATTTTATAAACAATGCAAACATTCTCCTTATTTAATTTTTATTTACAAAATATATTGCATAAAAATCAAATACATTGACATGTTTCCTTCTTTACTAATTTTTAGATGTTTCCAAGTAAGGAATGTGATTTTTATTGGTTGCCCATTCAGTTAGATGTTTCTGATTTGTGTGCCTTTCTTGGTTTCCCAATTCCTCCCTGTTTAGGGTAGGAAGTGTCCCTACTTCCTCCAGTTAATGAGGAAAAGTGCGCTTCAATGTTTCTCTAATCATCCATTTTTCCTATGCTGGTGTGTGTACCTTTTGACGAACCACATATGATAAGTATGGTTGCTAGCGTGTATTCCTTTCCTTTGAGCGGAGAAGGTTGAAAAGTGAGGATATTATCCACCGGATGTTGAACCGTTACAGATTCCTCAAGGAGAGCTGGTTCAAAGAGCTTGAGATTATTAACATTAAGCACATTGTGGATGCTGAGTTGGGAAGGAAAGTCCAAGCAATATGCATTTTCTCCAATGCATTCCATAACAATATATGGGCCATATCCCAGAGAGTGTGGCTTATGGTATTGGCCCTTGAAGTGTTGCCTGTCCAATTAGAGCAACACATGATCTCCTGGTTGAAAAGGCAAGGGTGTTAGCTGTTTGTCATGCCTTTATTTGGCGCAATCTTGGGTTGTCTACAAAGCAGCATTTACTTGCGTCTGGGACTGAGATATTGAGTGTATAAAACTGAGTTGATTTTTGTTCCTGTTGTTGATGTGCAGACCCAGAAGGGGTGATAGTTAGTGGCATCTCAGATGGTGCACTTGGCTAAAACCCAAAACAAACCTCAAAAGGCGAGAAACTAGTTGAGGAGTGTGTGGCCCTATTGTAACTATGTTGAATAATTTGCAAATATGCATCCCATTGTTTGTTTCTAGAAAAATAGTTGCGAAGGGACTGAATCAAAGTGTGATTGACATCTTTGGTTTGTCCATCCGTTTGTGGGTGAAAGGCAGTGGAGAAATGAAGTTGGCAACCCAACAAAAACCAAAGAGTACGCCAAAAAGTACTGAGAAAACGAGAGTGCCGATCAAAAATATTGTTACTTAGCAAAGCAAAGTGTGGCCAAACATGCTGGAAGAAGAGATCCGCGGTCTAAGCAGCAGAGGTAGTCTTGTGACAAGGAAGAAAGATAGCCATCTTGGAAGAAAAGAGACCACTACCCACATAGCATCATATGTTTGCGAAAATTGTAGGAATACCACTTAAGAAGTCCATGGAAATGGATTCCCAAGGACAAGATGGTACCATGCTAACGGTTTTGACGGCTTGCTTTGTGAATAGAGAAAACATGCTCCAATGAATTTTTCCACTTGGTTGGGTAAGGCAGGCTAGTAAAAGTGGCATCAAAGATTGAGAATGGTCTTGGCTGTGCCAAAATTCCCTCCGCACGAAGAGGCATGTGCTTCACGGATGAGAAGGAGACGACCATCAAATTGTGGCACACAAAGTTGGTTAAGTTTATATAACCACCCATCACGAATAGTATAATCAATAAAGGGAGTTTAGTTTATGACTATAGGATATTACAAAGCTTCCCATATCTCACCAAATACCAGATCTATTGCATACATATCATTCTAGGCATCATATGTAGCACAACACACCTCTAAAATGTGTAGGACATGAGTAGGTGGTCATCTTAACAAATCAACCATTTTATTAGTTGTCCCCTTCTTAAATTAATCACGATATGGAATTGTTGAATGTAAGCAGCCCATTTTAGATGGTGTTGCTCTTGAATCTTGCGCTGTGAGTTGATGAAGATCAGTCGGTGATGATCTGTATGTAGAATGGTCTCTTTGCCAAGAATGTAATGGCGCCACTACTTCAATGTTTGCACTAAACTATAGAATTCCTTGTCATAAGTGTTGTATGAGCTTAGCTTCCACAAGCATCTCAGAATGGTATGTCACAGGGTGGCCTCCCTGTTTAAGCACAATCGCAATGGCAAATTAAGAGGCATCAGTTTCCATCTCAAATGGTTAATTCATATCTGGCAAACAGAGAACATGAGCATAGCATAAGGCATTCTTGAGTTGAGTGAATTGTCGCTCAGACTCAGCATCCTAAATAAACTTTGCTTGATTAGGCAACTGGTGTAAAGGACGAGCCAACTGGGAGAAATGACAGACAAATTTTCTGTAGAAATCAATACCTCCCATGAAGCTCTTGAGGTCATGTGCATTGTGTTGAGGTTTTCCATTACATCAAAACTCGTAGGCATTAGTAAACTTCCAAAGCCTTACCATTACCTTGAGTGGGAAGATAGTCCCATGTTCCCAAGGTGGCAGTTAGTCCACAGGATCGATTTCCAAAGGTACGATAGTTAGTCCAACACCCGCTCTCCAACATAACTCGAGGGAATTGAACCTGGCTCTAATAGCATGTTGAGGTTTGCCATTACACCAAAACCCACAGGCATTAGTAAACTTCCAAACCGTTACCATTACCTTGAGTGGGCGGTTAGTCCCATGTTCCCAAGGTGGCAGTTAGTCCAACACACTGGAAAGTGTTGGCCATTATACCAAAGCATGTACTAGAGAGGGATATGGTCGAACCCCTATTCTGCCAATAATAAATCCCAAATATTGAATTGATGTTTGTCAAAAATAGGATTTCTTCTCTTTCACCTGAAGTTTATGTGCTCGCAATAACTCAAGTATGTTGCGGACAAGCTGAAGATGGTCTTCCCAAGATTTACTAGATACCAAAAGATCATCAAGGTAAATGACCGCAAACTTACGAGTGGCTTGAAAACATCATTAATGAATCTCATAAGGGTGGTCGATGCATTGGTCAGTCCAAATGGCATGACCAACCATTCAAATATCCCAAACTTTGTTTTGAAAGTAGTTTCCATGCGTCGACTGCATGCATGCGAACTTGATGGTACCCTGCAGTGAAATCCATCTTTGTGAAGAAACAAAACCCTTGTAAGCGGTCCAACAAATCCTCAATCCAGGGTAGGGGGTAGCGGTTTTTAACAGTGGCTTTATTGATGGCTCGATAGTCTGTTACAAGGCACCACTCAGAATCATCCTTTTTGGGAATAATAAAAGTTTGAGATACACATGGCAAGGATGAACACTGAATATGATCGGATTGCAACAATTATTCAATTTGGCTTTCTATCTCAACTGCCTCTCGAGGAACGAGGCGACGAGCTAGGGCATTGGGTAAGGAAGCACCAAGAATAAGATCAATTTTGTGTTCAATAGAGCGTGTTGGAGGCAACGCTATGGGTTGGGTGAAGACAGCGACAAATTCTTGGGGTAGAGGAGCCACTGTAGAGGTACTGGGTTGGTGAGGTAGTTTGGCTTCACAGGGCAAACTAAACACAAAGAAACACAAAGGTTAAAAATTAAAATTGAATCTCTTAATGGGAGCTTTGCCAATAGGAGGTTGGCTCGATGTGCTAGATAAGGATGTGAGCACATAGGTGTGGCGATCGTGTTGCAAGTGGGATTGGTGATCTTTTAGCATGATAAATAGCACGTCGGGCCTGTTGGTATGTAATGCCTAGTAACAAATCAGCACAATCGAGAGGAAAAACATCACATACCACTGTATCACAGAAAGCACCAATAACAAAGGTTACGTCACATCGTTGCAAAATAATAAGATGAGGGCCTTCATTTTGGACCCACCCGAGCTGATAAGGGTTTGAGTGTGGAGTGGTGGGAAGGCAAAGGCGTTGAACCAAGTCATGTGCCACAGGATTCTTTTAACTCCCATTGTCGAGTATAAGAGTAGCCAACTCATGTTTGATTTGACAATTATGGATAAACAAAGGTGCAAGCAGAGGTGCTTGTTGCATTACCAATCATGAGGATGGAGAGGGGTCGACTTCGGTAGGATTCTCGAGAGAAAAAACTGCAAGTGAGGTAGGAGCATGATCCAGATTTATGCAAGAACAAAATGAAATAAAAATTTAAACAGAACAAAGAACCACAATGGAAACTGAACTTCAATTCATTGATAAAAAAATACTGAAAATTGTTTACATGCATAATGGAAATAAACTAGCTCCAACAATGATAGCTTATCTCTTAGAAGAGATGTGGTGACTACATGTCTTCTGAACTGTGTTACAATGAGGCTCGAAAGCCTATTTATTATTGAGAAACAATGGAAAACCCTAAACATCCAAAACATAACCCTAGGAGATGAAGCGCCAAACGTTTGTGGGCCCCATTGGAGTAAATTGGTACATCAACTTCTTGGGGTCATAACTTTGGTATCGATCTTTATTTGACACGTATGATACCTCATTAGAAAGATCTATCCGAGGACTACAACTTTCAACTGCAAACCCTTGCCGCAAGCTATTAATTTGCCCGGTTTCCCAAAAAACGTCGTTTGGGGCCTCAAAACGGCTCCAAAAATTTAGGACCCGAAAAACCTATCAAAAATAGTAAAGTGTGCTAAAATTAAGGAAATTGAAAGAAACAATGGTGGGTGTCCAAGTGGAATAGGTGGGTTGCCACCAATATCCACTTGGATCAGTCTTCCCCCCTTAGTAAGCAATGGTCCCCATTGCATAGAGTGCCTCCATGAGATGGTTAAACTTTTGTTGAACTTGGTCCCCGGTGAGCCACTTGCCTCGGTGCAGGAGTTGACCAATATCCACCTGGATTAGTCTTCCCCTCTTACTAAGCAATGGTCCCCATTGCATAGAGTGCCTCTATGAGATGGGTAAACTTTTGCTGAACTTGGTCCCTAGTGAGCCACTTGCCTTGGTGCAGGAGTTGGCCAGCTTTGACAACCCGATACAGTTGGATATTTCACTAGCGAGTGTTCTTGATTTGCGTGTCCATGATCCGATCAACTGTGGCTTGTTCCATGCAATTTAAGTTTAGCTCTGTTGGTGTGAGTTGTTCTGCAATCTCTGATGTGTCCAGTAATGGTGGAAAGTATGGCGGAAGGCAGTCCATATTGAACACTGTGTGATGAGCTCTAAAACATTGTCTAGGGCCATATCGAAGTGGTCTAAGCTTCTGATGAGCTTCGGTAAGGCGTTCTTTCTGCAAATGCAACCAAACTTTGTCGCCCACCTGGAACTTGTGCAGCACTCGATGTTGATCATGTTGTTGCTTGTACTTGGCATTTGACTTCTCCAAGATGTCATGAACCTGTTGGCAGATGTGATGGATGCATTCAATAAACCTGGTTGCTTTATGAGCCTCAAATTGTACATGTGTGGATTTTGTCTATGTAGTCGCATGAGGCATGGCAACATCGATCAAACACAATGGTTGAAATCCCAGACTCACTTGAAAGGGACTGCGACCAGTCAAGCTATGGAGAGCTCTATTATAGCAATGCTGCACATAGGGAAGAGTCCCATCCCAGGTTTGTGGATGCTTGGATTTGTACATGCGTAGTATGTGCACTATCATCTTGTTGACAACTTCTGTCTGGCCATTAGTCTAAGGATGGAATGCAGTCGACTTGGTGAGCTTAGTGTCCAATAGTGTCCAAAGGCTCAACCAAAATGTGCTCAGGAACCTGTTATCCCGATCTGATATAATGGTCTGCAGGATCCCAAAAGTACCCACACTCCTTCAAAGAAGAGTTTGGCAGTGCCCTCTACTGTGATACTCTTCTTGCAAGCCGCCAAAATAGCCATCTTTGGAAATTTGTCCACGAACAAAAATACAATCATTGCCATGCTTGGTAGAAGGGAGGCCAAATAGATAGTCTATGGAGATGGATTCCTAGGGTTGGCTAGGCATAGGAAGTGGAGTGTGCAGGCCTTGCTTCTTGATGGTTGGCTCGGCGAAGGCATAGGCAATGCAGGATCTAATATATTTTCCAACATCCCAACAGAGTTTTGGCCAATAAAAGTACTTCTGGAGTACGTCCATAGTTTTCTTCCCACCAAAGTGTCATGCACCCCAACAGTTGGCATGCTCACCTGAAGGAATACAAAGGTGGCCCAAGTAGTATAATAATGCATCCTGGAGGTGGAAATCAAGAACTTGCTTACAATCCACTAGCATCTGGTATGTGGTGGCATACTCCGGATCATTTTTGTACAGTTGTGGCCATCCAAAGGTCACGTGGCGACAAGAGTTGAGAACAGTAGTCAGTGTTGCAACTAGGGGTCGACTGAGGCAATCTGCAACATTGTTGGTGTTACCTTTTTGTATTTAATGTTCAAGTGGAGTTGTTGCATATATGTAGACCACTTCTGATGGCGATCATTCTGGAACTTCCCTTCTGTCTATATAAACTGAAGAGGTCAGTGATTGGCGTGGATGATCGTCTCCTTCCCAAAATGTAATGTTTCCATTGTTGCAAGCCTGCACGATAGAATACATTTCTTTATCATAAGTGGGGTACTTCCGAATTGTATCGGAAAGTGACTCACTATGATAGGCCACTGGATGCCCATGCTGGGTGAGGACTACACCAATAGCATAGTCGGAGGCGTCTGTCTCAATTTCAAATGGTTGTTGCAGTGGCAATGTAACTACAAGTGCAGAGCAGAGGCGGTGCTTTAGTTCAACGAATGCCTTTTGTTGGGACTCGGTCTAGGAAAACTTTGCTTTCACTTCACCCTTGGTAATCTGACTCAAAGGCCAAGTGATATGGCAAAATCCCAACACGAACCTCTGATAAAAATTTGCAAGGCCCAAAAAACTGCGAAGCTCTGTTAGAGTGGTCATGGCTGGCAAATCTCGAATGACTTGGATCTTAGCTGAATCCACATCCACACCTTGCTCATCTATGTTGTAACTCAGATACTAGACATGGCTCATGCCAAAGGTGCATTTCTCCGAGTTGGCACACAGTTTGTGTTGTCGTAGGGTTTGAAGGACCTACCAAATATGTTGCAAGTGCTCCTCCCAACTCTTGTTGCAGATGAGGATGTCATCCAGATAAACAACCACAAATGAGTTGGTGAAGGGCCGCAAGATGTCATCCATAAACCTCATAAAAGTAGTAGGGGCATTTACCAACCCAAAGGGCATGACCAGCCATTCAAAAAGGCATTCCTTGGATTTGAAGGTGGTCTTCCATACATCTGTGGGCTCTATTTGAACCTGGTGATAGCCAGACTTAAGATCGATCTTACTGAAATACTTTGCCCCCTTGAGCTAGTCCAGAAAGTCATCAATCTGTGGGATTGGATACTTGTTCCTCACAGTGATTTATTTAGTGCCTAATAATCAATGCAGAGCCTCCAGGTCCCATCCTTCTTTTGTACCAGTACAATCAGGCTTCAACGGGGTAAGGAACTTGGTCGGATGTGGCCTTCTTGCAACAACTCCTGGATATGCTACTTGATTTCTTCATTTTCCAAAGTGGAGTGGTGGTATATCGACTCATTAGCCAAAGGTACTCTAGGAGTCAGATCAATCGAATGCTTGACTTGACAATGCAAGGGTACCCATATGGGTGAGGAGAAGATGTCCCTGTATTCTTCCACGACCTTATAAACATGCTTCTACTACGTCGAGGAACCCTTCTCGAGAGCCATGGATGTGACCACGATCTTCCCCTTACTTTGAGAGTGAATCAGAAAGAAAACAAATTTCTTAGTCTAGGAGATGATCTTACTGCATTGTTTAGCAAAGATCAAAGAGATGGCGGTAAGCGGGGCTACCTTCGGTATCTAGTATAACTTATTGCCCAAAGTAATAATAACAGTGTGAGGCCTAGACTCATACACAACATGACGCTTCCACAAGTATGGTTGGCCTAATAATACATCACAAACTTCAAGAGGAGCAACATCACACAATACCTCATCTGTAAAGGGCTTGATGTTGTAGAGAAGGCGACATTGATGGCTAACGTGGAGACCTTGTCCTTGGTGAAACCACTCGATGGTGTACAGTTACAGGTGTGGTGTGGTCGGTAGGCCCAACCGTTTCACGACCTCTACTGAAATGAGGTTCTTTTGGCTCCCGCTGTCAACAATGAACTACAACAGAGAACCCTTCATCCACATCTAAGTGCAAGAGATGTTCCCCCTCCTCTGGATCTTCGGGCTCAATCATTTGGACCTTGGTGGTGGCAACGGTGGCATTGGGCACCACGTCAATAATCTGCTTCCCTTTGTCATTCCCCTTGTCAAGTTTTGACTCAGAGTCGAACCATGCATCTAACTTTGAAGCCTTCAACTTGGCCATTAATGATTGAATGGCTCGACACTCGCGTTGTGAGTGGGCTTCTTATGGAACTCACACCACTTTCCTGTATCCTTCTTTGCCTTCGTGGTGTTGTTCTTTGCTTACAGCTTCAGTGGGTTGTCCTGGGTTGCCCTACCTTGGATTTGTCCTTTGTTCTGCAGTTTGGGGGCGCCTTTCCCTTGCTTCGAAATCACAGATGCAAAGCTTTGCTTCGGATGTTTAAATTTCTGCTAGATCTTGATAGTGTATCCTTAGGCGATGATAAGCAAGCAGATGTCCATGAACGCCATCTTGTCTTGGATGCATTTGTGCAAACAATCGTATTACTTGAGTACCAGATGCTGCTCAGAATCCTTGATACCCAACTTTGCGCGAAGGGTATGAAAAATATTTGTGAACTCCCGCACGTCTTGGTCCCTTCCCTGCCGTAGTGTGGTCCACTTTACATACTTATCTTCATAACTCCCGACAAGGTAATATTGTTCCTTGATGGCATCTCAAAAAGAATTCCATGTGGGTGCGACTAAAAACAGTGCGGGTTCCCTCACGTCCCTTTGCTCACAGTAGATTTCCCACCAATCCTTGATGTGGGGGGCAGCTTTGAGGAGTGCAAAAGTAATATTTTCCCTATTGGAAAAATCATGAACCGAAAAATATCCTTCCAACAAATTTAACCATTTATCTACGGCATCTTCATTTATCTAGCCTTCAAAAATGGGAATGTCAAAGTTGGCTTGTACCTTAAAGGGAGTGTCGCCTCCAGAGTGGTTGTTGGATGAAGATACGTCGCCCATGGGCATCCGCCAAAGGATCTAGGCAAAGTTGTCCATCACGTTCCTTTGTCGCTCGAGGGCTTCTTCGAACAATATTTTGAAAGGATTCCTGCTCTCTCGTCTTTCTTTTCTTCCGCCATGGGAGGCCGTTGAGGTCGACAAGGTTGGTCTTCAAAGATTAAACCAGTTCAAGCCCTAACTCTTCACAACCCGACCTCGTTGGAGACATGCACAAAAAGACAGAGAAAGAGCAAACCGATCTGATACCACTGATCCAAATTTATGCAGGAACGATATGAAATATAGATTTAAATAGAAACACAGAGTTACAGCAAAAACTAGACTTCAATTCATTGATAACAATATATTGAAAATTGTTTACATGAAGAATGGAAATAAACTAGCTTTAGCGATTGTAGCTTACCTCTGAGAAGAGATGTGGCAGTTACATGCCTTCTGAACTGTGTTAGAATAAAGCTTGAAGGCCTATTTATTATTGAGAAACAATGGAAAACCCTAAACATCCAAAAACCTAGCCCTAGGAGATGAAGCACTAAAAGTTTGTGGGCCCCGTTGGGGTAATTGGTACATCAACTTCCTGAGGTCGTAACTTTGGCATACGATCTTTGTTTGACACGTATGATACTTCATTAGAAAGATCTATCCAAGGAATACAACTTTCGACTGCAAACCCCTATCGCAGGCTACAAGTTTGCCAGTTTTCCAAAAAACTTCATTTAGGGCCTCAAAATGGCTTTGGAAGTTTAGGGCCCGAAAAACTGCCAAAAAAAGTAAATTGTGCTAACTGCTAACAATTAAGGAAACTGAAAGAAACAATGGTGGGGTTCCAAGTGGAATAGGTGGGTGGCCACCAATATCCACCTGGATTAGATAATTTGGTTGCTCAACCTCTGTTAAAAGAGTCTTGTTGAGGCGTAGATTTTCAGTGCTCGGCAATCTGCAAAAGCATGTGAGTTGGTCTTATGAAATGTACACCAACGAGTATTATGAGGTGTGGGGGATGAGGCAGAGGCTACATTAGAAGGACCAAAGGTAGAAAGACCATTTATGGCTTGAGGAGATCAGATTCGAAGAACCACTTTGCATTCCACAACCAGAGCCCGAATAAAGACCATGTCCAATGAAGTACTATCAAACAACTCAACTTCTCGTCGAAAAACAAATAGCAAACCAAAATTAAACTTGATAATTAGTACCTCTTCTGGATCAGAGATATAGAGTTGACTGCGCAACTTGCAGAAGACATCAATGTAAGCTAGCACTGATTGATTCGGTAGTTGTCAGAGTTGTAACCATATGACAAGAAGATTTTGGAGATATCTTGGGGGATAAAAGCGTTCTTGTAAGGCTTGGCAGAAATAATCCAAAGATGTGATACATGTCGATTTGGTCTTTGTTGGTTCTCCAAGCTCAACGACCAAGGACATATTCTCGAGATGAGTATCCCATCATGTTTGTGCCAGGCCCTCCAATTGTAGGTTGTCGATTTGAAGTTTCATTTCCTCTTCCATCATTGGACATGTTCTAAAATAGTTGGAGAGATTGCAGAGCCAAGAATCGACAGTCTCACCATTTATTTGGCCTAAGAATTTGGGCAATTGAAAGCGTGTATCTAGTTGCATTTTCCCTGGAGCACGCCAGTGTTGTTGCAGCGCAATTAGCTCTTGAAGAACCATGGCTAAATCATGGACTGGCAAGTCCTCAGTTGAGTGTTCTCAACGGGGTGGCGTTATTTTCATCCACCAAAGGGATTGAAATGTATGACCAAAAGAAAAACAATCTTCAAACAAGTGGATGGCTTCCAAAATCTTATGCTCTGATACCAATTAGTCTACCTGCAGATATGAAACTAGTCCAGAAAATCACATAAAATAACAATATGGATTCAAGAAAAGAGAAGGACACAAAATTTAAGGAAAACAATACCACAATCTTATGATGAGGGAGAGATGAACATTTTATAAACAATGCAAACATTCTCCTTATTTAATTTTTAATTACAAAATATATTGCATAAAATTCAAACACATTATTAGATAAAGAAAATACATTGAGATGTTTGCTTCTTTACTAGTTTTTAGATGTTTCCTTCCTTTCCATGTTGAAGAATCTAGGGCATCTACGATATACTGAGATTCTTCTAACGATGATAACTATTTGTGAATACTTTTTACTGTTTCTTATTAGCACAATCTTCTCTTATTATTATTAGAGTGTGTTCATCTTACTTCATCAAATAGTTACCAAAAACAAAAGAGACAAGAACACAAGATGTTGGCTTTCAGCCAGGGCAAAACCTCTCTCACCTAGAGAGGAAAAACCTTCTGCAAATTTCTCTTATTGAAGGTTCAATTGACAAATGCCAAACCCAGACCCTTGACAAGTAGATCCTCCAAGCACAAGACACAGTCTCTCTTTCTTTGTCCTTCAATTGATGCCTTCTTTTAGATTGCACCTTGATCTCTTCCTTCACACTTCTTCCGACAATTGGAAGCTCTTTTTCCGGCAACTGTAAAAACCCTCAGTCTCCTTAGAGACCTCTGCTTTGGTGTCCTTCTTTCCTTCTCTACCTCGCTTGGCAATTTTCCTTCTCTATGATATTTAGGCTAGAGAATGAGACCACCTTTGAGAGATATTTCCAAGTTGAGAGGTTGATCCTCTTACCTACCTGTAGATATGAATTCTTTGCACGTGTGGTTGATCTAGGGCTTGAAATGAACCCAGTCACTTGCTTCCTTCCTTCGGTTTAGGTGTCCTCTTCTTCGCTAGAGATGGATGCTGTTGATTTTGGGTAGCATCGGATGTGCTCTAGGCCTCAAATTTTGCAGGGAAGCTTGGGCACATGTATTCCAAAGAACCCAGAAAGCGTTTTGGGAAATTCCACCCAGAAACAATTTTATTAAAATAATTAATATTTTTTAATGGGACCCTAAGTCTAAACTTAGGAAATTAAAAATATTAATGAGTATTAATCTAATTGTGGGTGTAAATTCTAGAGCAAGACGAGGATCAAGCTAAAATGATCTTAGCCATTGATTAGCTTTTAATCTGGGCCATTGAATGTCAACGAGAAGATTATTTAAGGAAGCTTGAGGGTCATTTGGAAAACACACCGAGAGATCAAGAGATCAAATTTCTAAAGTGAGAAGTTCTTAAGAGGAAATTTTGATAGAGTAGATTTCTTGCAGTTGAGGGGCAGGATAGTTGGGTTGGAGTATCTTCTCCAAAGCCCAGGATACGCAACAGAGAGAGGCAGAGAGACACCAGAGGGGTTGACGTTGAGCCATAAGGACCCACCAAGAGCTTGACATTGAACCAGAAGGGCTCACACAGAGGCAACTCAGTCACCCATGCAGAAGTCTAAGTTTTGCAAAGGAGCTAAGATTTCTGAGCCGGGAAGGCTGGAAACTACTCTAGAAGGCAAGACATTTCCCAGTTGAGCTGACTTAGAGCCTCAGAGAGTTCCACGCAGGCCCACGCAGTTACTGCGCAGGGGCAGCGTAGTTGTAGTCAAGGACAGTTGATTCAGCTGCCAGAACAGTCGAGATTTGTCGGGTAGAGTGAGGTAATCTCACAATTCTTCTCTGCCAGTTGTATTTCTCTGTAATTGGATTACTGGGAGGGCATCCAAAGTTGTATTCAGAAACTACTACTTAATAATATAAAACCCTCAGAGTTGTTACATTGGTTTTCCCGCATTAGGTTTTTCTGGGGACATTTGTCAAAAAACAACAGTGTCATTTGTGTTGTATTTTCTTTCTTGCTCAGTGTCTTGTTTCCGCATAATATTTAATTAAGTGAAGGCTGCAATGTATGTATTACAATATTTTCCGTAGGCAACAACAAGTAATTTGTTTAAAGGAATTTAACAAATAGGAGTAAAATCATCAATTGCTACAGTAGGGATTCCGGTTGAGGAATTTTCACATGGTATCAGAGTTGCAGGTGAAGAAAGAAGAGCAAAGCTAGTAGATCCAACCCTGAGCAGAAGAGGGAGATCAAAAAGTTGCAGGTGGCAGCAATTCGAAACCCAAGAGGGTTTGTGCAGTTCTAGCCGAAGGGCTGAAATTTCGAGGTAGTCTCTCCGCGAGTAAGTCAATGAAGAGAAGGACTGCCAGTTCTAATTTTTGTTGACGCAGAGGGAGCAGCGTTGAAGCCCCAGCGTGAGGAGAGTTGGTGGGACGCAGATTTTTCTACAGGCAGTTTGTTGGGCAAAAAAATCGTCAGAAGAAAGAGGAGAAGCACGACTGAGGGAAATTCTTCCTCAGAGAATTCCTAGCCAAGGAATTTGAATTCTCTAGAGCTGAGCAGCAGCAAGGGACAGCATTTTTACTAGCTCCAGCAAGGAGTGCGTAGGCTAGCCCAGCAACAACATAGAAGAGAGGAGATTTTCGACATTTGTGGCATAAATGGCAACCAGTGGAGCCTCCAACTATGTCATCTGGCAGGCTAGAATGCCATTCCTTCTAGATGAACATGCCCTCAAGACATATGTTGACAACATGGTGGTTGTGCCTGCAAATCCAGATCGGCTGAAGAAGTATCGATCAAAAATGGCGAAGGCCAAGAGGATGATCCTAGATGGAGTAAAGGATCATGTGGTTTGTCATGTCGCTAGCAGAGGGACTGCTAAGGAGATGTGGGATGCCTTGGCAACACTATATCAAGGATCTTCGAGCAGCGGAAGATGTACTTGGAGCAGAAGTTGAGATCTGCTCAAACGCAGAAGGGGGAGCATGTGGATCCATTCCTCACAAAGCTGAAGGAAACCCATGATGAGTTGTCTGTTGCGGGACCTACACCTCAAGATTCAGAGTTGGTTAGACTGGCCCTCGATTTTGTCTCAAATGAGTGGCAAGTCTTTGTCCAGAGTATCTTGGGCAGAGCAACATTGCCACATTGGGATGAGATGTGGGCAGCGCTAAAACAAGAGGAGCTGAGGAGAGACTTAGTCAAGGTCAAACTTGACGGAAGCAACAGTGGGTCAAAACCCAAGGAGGAGGAGGATAATGTAGCCCTTGCATTGAAGGACAAGGATGAGAAACACGATCCGAAAGCTGTACTCGTGAAGATCGAAGAAGAGGAGTTCATCGTGACAACTGAGATACCTCCACGAGGGAGGTGGGCTGATTTAGAGTTATAGTTCAAGAGAGCTACAGATGGGCAGGATCCTTGAGGAGTCCACTTCTTGGATCAATACCTTGCTACGGGAGCCCAATTTTGCAGTAGCAAGATGGAATAGTGTCAGATGGTGCCAAGGAGTGTCGGGGAAACAATTGCAATGGCTAGGAGCGCCAAACTCTGAGCAGCGTAGAGCAGAGTTGACAACAATGCAGATGGCACAGAGCAGAGGTCAGCAGCAACGCAGTATATTCAGAGGGTCAGTGTAGAGACTAGCAGCAGCCATGCTCCAGCATTCACGTGGTATCATACTGAACACAGTTAGTTCAGTAATTTTGGATGTTTTCCATTATTGATTGAGTAGCAGCAACACTTTGCAATGCAGTGGCAATTGGCAGTGGCAGTGCTAGCAACAACACAAATGCATCACTTGAGAGGGAGTTGTAGTACGGATGCAATGTTGACAATGGCAGTGTCAGCAGCAGTACAGTAGCAGCAACAGCGCAGTAGTTGGTGGACAGCATGTCAGACATCGGTAACGCAGAGGACAATGCTTCAGAGTAAGAGCAATATGCAGTAGCATATATTGTTAGAGCACATTCCTCGCTAAGAGGGAGTGTTGATTTGGGGTAGCATCGGATGTGCTCTAGGCCTCAAATTTTGCAGAGAGGCCTGGGCACATGTATTCCAAAGGACCCAGAAAGCATTTTAGGAAATTCCACCCATAAACAATTTTATTAAAATAATTAATATTTTTAATGGGGCCCTAAGTCTAAACTTAGGAAATTAAAAATATTAATGGGTATTAATCTAATTGTGGGTGTAACTTCTAGAAGAAGATGAGGATCAAGCTAAAATGATCTTAGCCATTAATTAGCTTTAATCTGAGCCGTTGAATGTTAACGAGAAGATTATTTAAAAAATCTTGAGGGTCATTTGGAAAACACACCGAGAGATCAAGAGATCAAATTTCTGAAGTGAGAAGTTCTCAAGAAGAAATTATGATCGAGTAGATTTATTGCAAATGAGGGGCAGGGATAGTTGGGTTGGAGTATCTTCTCCAGAGCCTAGGATACGCAGCAGAGAGAGACATAGAGACACCAGAGGGGTTGACACTGAGCCAGAAGGGCCCACGCAGAGCTTGACGCTGAGCCACAAGGGCTCACCCAGAGGCAGCTCATTCACCCATGTAGAAGTCTAATTTTGCAAAGGAGATGGCATTTCTGAGCCGAAAGGGCTGGAAACTACATCCAGAAACAATTTTATTAAAATAATTAATATTTTTTAATGGGACCCTAAGTCTAAACTTAGGAAATTTAAAATATAAATGGGTATTAATCTAATTGTGGGTGTAACTTCTAGAAGAAGATGAGGATCAAGCTAAAATGATCTTAGCCATTAATTAGCTTTTAATCTGGGCCATTGAATGTCAACGAGAAGATTATTTAAAGAATCTTAAGGGTCATTTGGAAAACACACTGAGAGATCAAGAGATCAAATTTCTGAAGTGAGAAGTTCTCAAGAGGAAATTCTGATCGAGTAGATTTCTTGCAGTTGAAGGGTAGGGATAGTTGGGTTGGAGTATCTTCTCCAGAGCCTAGGATACATAGAAGAGAGAGGCAAAGAGACACCAGAGTGGTTGACGCTGAGCCAGAAGGGCCCACGCATTGCTTGACACTGAGCCAAAAGAGCTCACGCAGAGGCAACTCAATCACCCATGCAGAAGTCTAATTTTGCAGAGGAAATGACATTTTTGAGCTGGGAGGGCCGGAAACTGCTCGAGAAGGCGAGACGTTTCCCAGTTGAGCTGACATAGAACCTCAAAGAGCTCCACGCAGTTACTGCGCAAGGGCAGCGTAGTTGTAGCCGGGGACAGTTGATTCAGCTGCCGAAATAGTCGGGATTTGTCAGGTAGAGTGAGGTAATCTCACAATTCTTCTTTGCCAGTTGTATTTCTCTGTAACTAGATTGCTAGGAGGGCATCCAGAGTTGTATTCAAAAAATACTGCTTAATAATATAAAACCCTCAGAGTTGTTGCACCGGTTTTCCTGCATTGGGTTTTCTTGGGGACATTTGTCCAAAAACAACGATGTCATTTGTATTGTATTTTCTTTCTTGCTCAGCCTCTTGTATCCGCATAATATTTAATTAAGTGAAGGCTTCAATGTATGTTTTACGATATTTTCCGTAGGAAACATCAAGTAATTTGTTTAAAGGAATTTAACAAATAGGAGTAACATCATCAGTTGTTGCATTAGGGATTCTGGTTGAGGAATTTCCACAGAGGCTTCATTAGATTTTTTTATTAGCCCATTGAAACTTGATCATGTTGTTGCACTTGTGGATCTGATGTGACTTCAAAACTGCCTTCCTTTCTTTCGCAACAGAATTAGGCCCTGAAATAGCCCCAAGACTTCAGATTTCTTTCTTCTCTTATTTGCTGCCCTAGAAGCACCTTTCTTGCTCTTTTTCGCACTCTTTCTTGCCTCTTTTCTTCATTGATTTCAGAGATCACTTGATGGTCTAATGGTGAGGTCATATTTCCCTATATATAGGAGTTTGTCCCTCCTTTTAGGAGACTTGATCAACTAGTGAGGCTGACTTGATATTTGTGCATAAAAATTCATTTCTTGAGTCGACTTGAAGAGGATACTTGTCTTTGCTTTGGAGGATCATCCTTGACATATTTCTTTGACTCTAATACATAGATTTACATAGTGTAACATGCCCACATGGGTCTTTTTATAATTACATTTACTCTTTGACTTTCCTATAGCACTTCAACATGTGCTAGACCTATGCAATGAGCAAGAAACTCATTGTTACAATTTACAAAAATAATATTTCTTTTTCTTTTACAAGTACAAAGATCAAAATTACATTTATGAAGACCGAACCTAGTTACACTTTCTTCAACACTCCCTCTTAACTAGGGAGGTATTCATAAATTATTACAAGGTGTTTGGCCATTTTCAATCTGAAGAATTCATATAAGAGAAATCAAATTGGCAATCCATCTGTTATAGCATCATAGTAACCAACATTGTTTCCATAGCAAGGCCTTGATTGACAGCTCTATCTCTCAATAGATCAAAGCACAATGTTGGCAAGACAAATGATTATAGACACCTTCATCATTGTCTCTCAAGGTACATACCCACCTGGTTGTTCACTGAGTATGACCTTCTAGAACTATTTTTATCTTGGGTTCCCAGCCCTCAAATAATATTGGTCCTCTTGCCTACTCTTCTCTTGGATGCCCTACACATCCTCAAAGAGCATCGGATTCAGATGATCACCCAATCCTTCATTCTTTCTTCCAAGGTGAAGACAAGAATGTTGTGTCTATATCTCCCTCTCAAATAGGGAAGATATTCCCATTTTTGTGAAGGAATGTACCCAAGCTCCATCTGACCAAGAACTTGCCCAAGCTCCCCCTTAATTAGGGACTTGTCAGAGCTCCCTCTCAACTAGGGACTATCCTTTCCTTCAACAACTTTTTCTTTGTGGGTCATTCAGCTACTTGATCACTTTATTTCCTTGATGTCATAAAATTCAATCGAACTTCTTCTTTGTAGGGCATCAGCCATCGATCACTTTCCTTCTTGATTCGTCATGTCATTCCTTTCTTCATGGAAAGTGGTCTTCTTGATACATATCTAGAATCTTCGTCATATGGCTACTTCTTTATTCATCATGTTTCTTTCAAGAATTTATATCCTTCACATGAATGCTAGTTGTACTTATACTTACAACTCTTGTTCTAGTAGCCCTGCATGACCCCATCCAAATATTACTCAAGAAAAATCAAAATATAACATTAAGTCAAACAATACCTTTCGAGATGGCTCTTCATCATGACATCTTGTTCGCTTGAATCATCAGCATCCTGCATTTTCACATCTCCAAGGCCTTTCCAGGTGTCAAGGGTCTTTAGATCTTTTTCTTCCTTTGTCAGAGTTCTCGTGCCTTCTTCCGAGAGATGCCTTCAATAAATCTGTCGGATGTTGATTGCTAATGTCCATGGTGTCCTTTTATCCCTAATCTCTTTATCTCATATGGTTCTCTATAGGTTACCTAGTCAACCACCTCATACTCTATATGAGGTCATTTCTCATGTTGACTCTTATTAGTGTGTGGACCATGCCTTCGTGCATATCTTCAATGAAAGAGATCTTCCCTGTCCTTCACCACGCTACCAGAGCAATTCCCCATGCTCATTGATACAAATGATGACATGGCTTGAAAAACATAGATGCATACATACCTCATCTTATTTCTTTCCTTCATCATCTCAACTTCCTTTGACAGCTTCCTAGATTGAGATTACTTTAATCTCCTTTGCTTTGCTACATCTTTCCTTGCCTACATATCATTCTTTCTTGAATCCCCATAAGTGGAATTCTTTATTGAGACATCTGCTTTTCCTTAAAGTCATGGATCCTCTATCGCAGATTTCACCGGAGGATCCTTGTAGTCCTCATCCTGCAAATTCTCCTTTTTGTTGCTGATAGTGGCCTTCTAAGATGATTCTTCTTGATCATGATCATTCCTTTATACATTTATGAGGTCATTGGCTACATCCTTCCTACATGAATATCTTTATCTGAGTTATCTCTGCATAATGTTCTTATATTCCTAAACATGCCATTTTCATAAATCATGCATTCTATCCTACATCTACATGTTCCTATAATACCCAAAGGCTTTAAAGAAGACTTATGTGAAGAAGTTGATCTCAATCATAGAAGAGATTCAGAGGGTCCTCCTCCTTCTGCTTCTTATCTTCTTCTTTCACTTTTTTGGTAATGTGGGCTTCTTCTCGTTTTCTCTTATTGTTGTCCTTCTTGAACTTAGGACAATCCGTCTTATAGTGTCCATACCCTTGGTAGCCAAAGCATTGGACTTTGGGCATATCTCTTTTACCCTTTCTCTATGGACCAAACTTTCCAAATTTCCCATTTCTCTTGGCCATAGCAACAAGTGTCTACTCCTTTGATCCCACATCATCTTTGGCTTTGAGTCTAGTCTCCTCAATTTTGCATAGAGACCAAAGTTCATTTAGCGAGGTAGCTTCCTTCTTGGCATATATACTTGATGTGAAGTTGCCTCATTCCTCGGGTAATGCATTGAGAACCACAATTGTCATCTCTCTGTCTAACATGGCTTCTCCTAGTTCTTGCAGACTTGCAGCTAGTCTCTCGTCTCAGAGACCTTCATGAAGTAGGGAGCTATTCCTTCTTCCTTGGATATCTTCATTTTATATAGTTCATTGCGCAATGATATCACTTCTCCAGTTGTACTCACTGAGAATAGCTCCATCATCTTATCATAGATTTCTTTATATGTTTCAAGTTTGGATACATAAGGAATGAGAGGGTCCTTGATGTATTCTATCAGAATTCTTTGAGCCCTTGTTTCATCCTTATTAAACTTTACCAGGGCTTGAGTTTGTTCCTTGGCAAGAACAATGACACTCCCTTTGATGTAGTCCAGAATTTCATTTTCTTTTAGAAGTAGATCAGTCCTCTTTTTCCATGCAAGGAAATTAGCAGCCCCAACCAATTTGTTGCTTTCCTTGCAAAAAGACATTTTGATATTTTCAGAAGAGGACATAAAAATACTTACTTGAGAGTGTTAGTGATGAGGAGATCTTGTTGCTTCCTTGATGAATGAAGTTTTTGCTTCTTGGATCTTGGAGTTCTTCAAGATGCTTCCTTCAAGGTGCCTTGTGATGAATTTGCTTGTTAATGAAAACTTCTTAATGTGTAGATCTGGAGATCTTCAATGATGGACCTGGATCTGAGTAACTTCCTTTGAAGATGATGAGCCTTTGATGTAAACCCTTCTTGGATGAACCTTCTTGTAGATGCCTTTAGATGGAAGGTTTTCTTCTTTCTTCATTCCCAGGCTGGTAGTCCTTCATGATGGATCTAGGAGAGGAGATGTCCTCCTTGTCTTCGATGGATCTGGAACCCTTGCTTGTAGATTTGATGCTTCAACCTTTGTGTGCCCTTGCTTCTTGATCTTGATGCTTCAATCTTCTATGTATTCTTGAGATGCCCTTCCTTCATGTGTCACCTTAGCTCTGATTCGATGTTGAAGAATCTAGAGCATCTAGGATATAGTGAGATTCTTCGAACGGTGATAACTATTTGTGAGTTACCTTTTACTATTTCTTATTAGCACAATCTTCTCTTATTATTATTAGAGTGTGTTCATCTTACTTCATCAAATAGTTACCAAAAACAAAAGAGACAAGAACACAAGATGTTGTCTCTCAACCAGGGCAAAACCTCTCTCTCCTAGAAAGGAAAAACCTTCTGCAAATTTCTCTTATTGAAGCTTCAATTGACAAATGCCAAACCCTAGACCCTTGACAAGTAGATCCTCCAAGCACAAGACACAGTCTCTCTTTCTTTGTCCTTCAATTGATGCCTTCTTCTAGGTTGCACCTTGATATCTTCCTTCACACTTCTTCCGGCAACTGCAAAAACCCTAGGTCTCCTTAGAAACCTCTTCTTTGGTGTCCTTCTTTCCTTCTCTACCTTGCTTGGCAATTTTCCTTCTCCTTGATATTTAGAATGAGACCTTCTTTAAGAGATATTTCCAAGTTGAGAGGTTGATCCTCTTACCTATCTACAGATCTGACTTCTTCGCACATGTGGTTGATCTAGGGCTTGAAATGAGCCCTTTCACTTGCTTCCTTCCTTCGCTTTAGATGTCCTCTTCTTCACTAGAGATGGAGACTTCACTAGATGTCTTTTCTTAACCCAATCAAACTTGCTTATGTTGTTGCACCTGTGGATCTGATGTGACTTCAAAACTGCCTTCCTTTATTCGCACATGTGACAGAATTAGGCCCTAAAACAACCCCAAAACTTTGGATTTCTTTCATCTCTTCTTCGCTGCCCTAAAAGCAACTTTCTTGCTCTTTTTCACACCTCTTTCTTGCCTCTTTTCTTCGCTTATTTCAGAGATCACTTGATGGTCTAATGGTGAGGTCGTACTGCCCTATGTATAGGAGTTTGTCCCTCCCTTTAGGCTGACTTGAAGAGAAGACTTGTCTTTGCTTTGGAGGATCATCCTTGACATATTTCTTTGACTCTAATACATAGATTTACATAGTGTAACATGCCCACATGGGTCTTTTATAATTACATTGACTCTTTGACTTTTATAGCACTTCAACTTGTGCTACACCTATGCAATGAGCAAGAAACTCATTGTTACAATTTACAAAAATAATATTTCTTTTTCTCTTACAAGTACAAAGATCAAAATTACATTTATGAAGACTGAACCTAGTTAAACTTTCTTCAACATTCTACTCTTAGATGTTTCCAAGGAAGGAGTACGTTTTTCTTGGTTTCCCAATCAGTCAAATGTTTCTGATTTGTGTGCCTTTCTTGGTTGCCCACTTCAAACACTTACTAGGTTTATATTCTAGAGCAGAGGAAGGTAGTAGTAAGCAGGGATGTAAAGTTTGAGGAAGACTTTCCATCTATGAAGTCCCATGAGCCTATTCCAATGACAAACGATGAGCAAAAAGCTTCGAAGGTTAAGCTCTCAAGTCATTGATGACTTTCAAATCAATATAGTATCCTTTAGGTGAAGAGGGGGAGACAGTATCCCCTTCCACTTTTGTCAAGAGATCCCAGTGGTTCACTCAAACATTGAGGGATGCTCAAAAGTATGTAGAGGCTCCTAAGAGCACATTTAGAGAGAGAAAACCTTTGACGAAATTTATAGACTACAACGTAATGATGAGCAACATCATAAATTCCAAACCTTTCATCTTTTAGGACACAACAGACTAGCAGGTATGGCAAGATGGCATGGTGGAGGAGTACACCTCCATCATGAAAATTGATGTTCAATACATTGTGCAAAGACCAAAAGGGAAGTTAGGAGTGAGTTCCAAGTGGCTCTATAAGAACAAGCATGCAACAAATGGTAGCATGGAGAAGTTCAAAGCAAGGTTTATGGCAAGATGGTTCTCCCCGGAAAAAGGAGTGGAGTATGAAAAGACATTTGCTATAATCACTAGGTAAACTTCCATTAGAGCAATTATATCCTTAATTTCATTTATGGGATGGAGGATACATCAAATGGGTGTGAAGACAACTTTCCTTAATGGGATCATTGAGAAAGAAATGAACATAGAGCAACCTTAGGCTTTGAGGTAAATGGGAAGCAGTTCCATGTTTGCAGGCTTAGGAAAACCTTATATGCACAAGTAGGCACGGAGAGCAAGGTCTTCTAGGATAGATGGGAATATAGAGAGTATGGCTTCACCAAAGTTGATGTAAATCCTAACTTGTATTACATATATGTGGGAACTAATCTACACATTGTGATGTTATATGTAGATGACTTATTTCTTCCAAGTGCAAAGAAAGTCATTACGGGTGCAAAGTAGATATGGCAATTGAGTTTGAGATGAAGTACCTCAACATGATGCGTTACTTCTTGGGTTTGGAGGTTTGGCAAAGACCAAGGGAGATTTTCATTGGGCAAGGTAAGTATGCAGTTGAGATTTTGAAGAAGTTTCGAATGGAGGACTACAAACCTATATGGCCACACCCATGATCACAAATCTAAAGAAGCTAAAAGCTACAAATTCAAAGTAGGTGCATCCAACATTGTATGGGTAGTTGATAGGTTCCTTCATGTATTTAGTGAACACTAGGCCAAATATATGTTTTGCAGTGAGCACCTTGAGTCCTTGCATGGTGGAGTCAAGGCAAGAGCATTGGGTAGCAAGGTGGTTCAACAAATAGGAAGAGCACCTCAGGGTGCTACTTTATCTTATGATCAACAATAACATCCTATAGGAAGATCCTGTGTGGCACTGAGCTCAACAATTATATAATACATGGCAACTAGTATTGCTAGTTGTGAGACCATCTTGCTTTGCTAGTTGCAAACCAATCTTGCTTTGCTAGCTATTAACCAATCTCGCTTCACTAGTTACTTGCAATATTGTTTGATCAAGAGTTGGACCCCACAGTCATTTACTATGATAATCAAAGTTGTATCAAACTCTTTGAGAATCTAATGTTTCATGAGAAGTCCAAGCACATATAGATTAGGTATCACTTCATATAAAACAAGATTCAAAGGGAAGTGGGGAAGCTCCAACATATTCCCACTAATCAATAGGTAATTGATATAGCCCTTAGCAAAAGGGAAGTCTGAAGCATTCATATACGAACTTGGATTGTGCAAAATTCCTTCCTCAATATGAGGGGGTGTTCAGAAATGTAGCTCAAGCATAAACTTCTTGCACAGGTTTAATGTGAACATGTAGGAAGTGGTTTGAAACATTTATTTGGAGACCACCTTGGAAAGGTGATCACTAATTCTATATTGTAATTTCACTTGGAAAAAGAAAGTGAAAGTCTAATTTTTGAAGTCAAGTAGTCTTAAAATTCTAAATAAAATGTTCTAGAAGTTCTAGAACATTAGTTACTTGGATTGTGATTTAATCTTTACCAATAAATCCCATGATTGAGATAGGTGGCTGCTAGGATTAAACAGATTAGTTGCTCAAATTGAAGGGATTAGTTATCTTCTCTCAAAGCATAAATAGAACCAGATAGGAGAGGCAGATTACACACATGAGAAGATAGCAAGAGAAATGGAAGAAGACAAGAGTATATTCAATAAGAAGAAGAGGGGCAGACGTATAAAGAGACCAACAAGTACCGCAAACAGTACAGTCCATACCACTGTTGTAACAATCCTTTCTTCATGCACAGACCATACACCCTTAGATATGGTCCCATACTAATGTTTGAGGTAATTTTAATGAGCGTACAATCATTGGTTCCAGCAAGCTGTAGATATCACCTGGTAAGCTTTGATCAAAGGAATGAAAAGTTGATTTAAAGTAGAAATCCCTGTGTATGTATTCTATTTCTTCCACTGTTCATTTTTTCAGCTGTTGTGTGACTGATGCAATGTTCCAAAATATAATTTTCCACTGTTAAATAAATCTATTTTGGGTTATTTGTTGAGAGAATATCATGACAACAGGCACCTAAGTCGAAAAAATTTACACAACAGCCCACTTTCAAAGTCTCTCTTTTCATTGAGAAGAATTCATCACATTAAGTTGTTGAGCTATGGAGTCGAATTCGAAGACAAGTTGGCTTACAAGTCAAAATATTGAATTGACTTGTTGAGTTGGCTTATTGAGACAAGTCGCCAAGTCAACTTATCAAGTTAAATTGTTGAGTCAAGGTTTCGAGTTGTTGAGTCCAAAAGTTGTTTGACCAAGTGATGTTGTCAAGTTATCATGTCAACTTATTGAGTTAATGTGTCAACTCATGTTTAGTGTCCCACAAGTCAAAGTCTCTCTACATAGAGAAAGTTCATCACATTGAACTGTTCAGTTATTGAGTTGAATTTCCCAGACAAGTTGGCTTAAGAGTCGAGCTATTGAGTAGACTCGTTAAGTTGGCTTATTGAGACAAATTGTAAAGACAATTTATCAAATTTAACTGTTGAGTCAAGGTTTTGACTCTGAGTTGTCAAAGTCAAAAGTTGTTTGACTAAGTAGAACTGTCAAAGTCAACTTATCTAGTCAATGATGTTAAGTTATTGAGTCAACGTGTCAGGTCACATACGACGTCCCACTGGTTCATCAGATTGAATTCTTGAGCTATTGAGTCAAATTCCCAAGACAAATTGGCTTACAAGCAGGGTTGGAATTTGACAGGTGAAATGCTTGAAATGGGACATTTTGACGGGCATAATTATCTGTCATAAAATACAAGCAAATGATGGAATCGAAAAAATGACCGCTGAATCTGATGTAAAACTCCATCCCTGCTTAGAAGTCATGGAGTCGATTTGTTGAGTTGGCTTATTGAGAATTTGAGACAAGATGTCAAGTCAACTGATCAAGTTGAATTGTTGAGTCAAGGTTCTGAGTTGTCAAGTCAGAAGTATTTGACTAAATAGAGTTGTCAAGTCCTATTATCAAGTCAATTGTGTTCAATCCGTCGAGAAATAGACTAGCAATATGTGAATTTGACACACGGTGAAAAAAAACTGTTTCAATTCTAAGATTCTTAATGGAAAATATTCATTAGTTATGCCATAGTTCAGAGAAAAAAATACATACATGCTCAAATGAAGCCCTAGATAAAATGAAATTCAACTATAAATGGGAGTATAGAGAAGCTTCCAACTCAGTATCATACTGAATCGATCTTTCCAACCAAGTATCCTACTGAAATGCAGCCAAAACAGATCAGTCTAAGTGGGGCGAGTAATAGAGTTTAATAGAGTTTCGCAAAGTTCTAGTGAAGCTAAGATTCATTCAACATTGCCAAGTAAAAAGGACTACTCTGTGTTTGAACCCACAAAAAAATTGAAATTCTCCATGCAAGGCATCTCTTTATCATGGTTAATAGCATGTGATTTTCCTAAAAGGTCACAGATTCTCTAGAAACATAAAGTATGTAAATCACCCTGCATGGAGGTGGGTCCCTCATCCCACAAACAACATATCTGAAGGTGGGTCCCTTGTCCCACAAACAACATATCTGAAGGTGGGTCCCTTGTCCCAATCGGTTCTCTTTGCAGGTGGATCCCTCATACATGCACCAATCACCAATTGGTTCTCTTTGCAATCGGTTCTCGTTGCAGGTGGATCCCTCATCCCGCAAACAACGTATCTCATCCCACAAACAAAGTATCTCATGCACCAATCGGTTCTCTTTATCATGGCCAAGAGCATGTGTTTTTTCTAAGAGTTCACAGATTATGAGAAAAGTTTTTTTTCTAAAAGGTCACATATTATCAGAAAGGTAGAGTATGTAAATCCATGGAGGTGAAAGGTAGAGTATGTAAATCCATGGAGGTGTGTCATGCATCAACAGGTTTCAGTTTCTGTGACCTTAAAACTTGACACAAAAAAATTGAAATTCTCCATGCAAGGCATCTCTTTATCATGGTTAATAGCATGTGTTTTTTTCCTAAAAGGTCACAGATTATCTAGAAGCATAAAGTATGTAAATCATCCTGCATGGAGGTGGGTCCCTCATCCCACAAACAACATATCTGAAGGTGGGTCCCTTGTCCCACAAACAACATATCTGAAGGTGGGTCTCTTGTCCCAATCGGTTCTCTTTGCAGATGGATCCCTCATACATGCACCAATCACCAATCGGTTCTCTTTGCAAGTGGATCCCTCATACATGCACCAATCACCAATCGGTTCTCTTTGCAATCGGTTCTCATTGTAGGTGGATCCCTCATCCCGCACGCAAACAACTTATCTCATCCCACAAACAAAGTATCTCATGCACCAATCGGTTCTCTTTATCATGGCCAAGAGCATGTGTTTTTTCTAAGAGGTCACAGATTATGAGAAAAGTTTTCTTTCTAAAAGGTCACATATTATCAGAAAGATAGAGTATGTAAATCCATGGAGGTGAAAGGTAGAGTATGTAAATCCATGGAGGTGTGTGTCATGCATCAACAGGTTTCAGTTTCTGTGACCTTAAAACTTGACACAGCATGCTTGACACACAGCATGTTTCAGTTTCTGTGACCTTAAAACTTGACACAGCATGTTTATGTGTCTCATGCACCAATCGGTTATGTTTATGTGTCTCATGCACCAATCGGTTATGGGTTTCGGTTTCTGTGACCTTAAAACTAGATAACACAGTATATCTTTATGTTTCATAAGAGGTCCATCCAAATCCAGAGAGGCAGAGTATGCATATCTGTGGTTGGTTCAAATTCACAGGGTATAACACAGTATGTGTTTATGTGTTTATGTTTCATAAGAGGTCCGTCCAAATCCAGAGAGGTAGAATATGCATATCTGAGGTTGGTTCAAATTCATAGGGGTAGAGTATGTGGATTTTAAAAACTAAATCTCATCCCACAAACAAAATATCTCATGTACCAATCGGTTCTCTTTATCATGGCCAAGAGCATGTGTTTTTTCTAAGAGGTCACAGATTATGAGAAAAGTTTTTTTTCTAAAAGGTCACATATTATCAGAAAGGTAGAGTATGTAAATCCATGGAGCTGAAAGGTAGAGTATGCAAATCCATGGAGGTGTGTGTCATGCATTAACAGGTTTCAGTTTCTGTGACCTTAAAACTTGACACAGCATGCTTGACACACAGCATGTTTCAGTTTCTGTGACCTTAAAACTTGACACAGCATGTTTATGTGTCTCATGCACCAATCGGTTATGTTTATGTGTCTCATGCACCAATCGGTTATCGGTTTCGGTTTCTGTGACCTTAAAACTAGATATCCAAATCCAGAGAGGCAGAGTATGCATATCTGAGGTTGGTTCAAATTCATAAGGGAAAACACAGTATATGTTTATGTGTTTATGTTTCATAAGAGGTCCGTCCAAATTCATAAGGGAAAACACAGTATATGTTTATGTGTTTATGTTTCATAAGAGGTCCGTCCAAATCCAGAGAGGTAGAATATGCATATCTGAGGTTGGTTCAAATTCATAGGGTAGAGTATGTGGACTTTAAAACTAAAGACACACCATGTGTTTTATGTGTTTCTTCCTAAGAGATATTAGTGTGTTCCTTCACAAGAGATAAGAGTGTGTTCCTTCACAAGAGATAAGAGTATGCATGATTGAGAATGGTTCAAAAAGAGTATGCATGATTGAGAATGGTTCAAAAAGAGTATGCATGATTGAGAATGGTTCAAATCCATGGGGTAGACTATGCATGACTGAGATTAAGATTGATTCAAAGCATGACTGAGACTGAGATTGGTTCAAATCCATAAGGGCAGAGTACCTGAAGTTAAATCCATAGGTGTAGAGAGTATGATAAGAGTATGCGTTAGGTGTAGAGAGTATGATAGAGTATGCATGCCTGAGTATGATAGAGTATACTTGGCTTTGTAGACTGTCCACCTCACAAACAAGATGTGTCATTCAGCAATTGCTTAGATTATTAGTATTATTATTTTTATAAACTACTTTTAGTGAAGAGGGTTATTATTATTATAAAATACTTTTACTGGAGAGAGAAGTCTGCAATCTAGTTCAATATTTCACCGACCTTCTTAACCTTCTTGTAGATAAGGTCGGTGTTAGAGACCTTCCTGCCCTCTAGATTCTAGAACACCATACTAAGATAGTATGTATATATAAATCCAAAACTGGATTCAGTGTTGCCAGAATATAGTCACTTCATTTATATATGGTTTGGAAAATCAATAGAAATTACCCTTTTATCCAATGCTGCTGCATTTACTTCATGGAAATTCCTTTAAGAAAAAAGAAATGTGCATGCTAATCTGATTGTTGCGATAAGATGAAAGAAATGTGCATGCTAATCTGATTACTGGGATAAGAAGAGCTCACAGGCATGACGCCCTCGAACTGCCTGGCGGAGACGATCTTGGCGATTCTGAGACTGCCTTTGCCGATGGGCTGCTTGCAAGTCTTGCAGGAAGAACGGGAAGATTTAGCATATTCAACCTTCCATGGTTTGCTGGTGGTATTTGGGTTCTCCATTATCAAGATTATTCCTTTTCGTCACTCACCCACCCAATTCCACGGCAGGAAGGAATAGAATACCAGCATTCCGCTCGATTAAGCTTGGTTCAAATAGACGAAGAAAAGCAGGGAGGGAAAGGTGGCATTGCGCTCCCATAACTACTTACCTGTTGCGTGTTATCCAAGTTGTCTAGGTGTCAAGGTACGTGGCAATTTACTTAAACAATTTATGATTAAACTATGTTGGCCATAGAAATTGATCCACCAAAAAGGAAGATGGGATAGCAGTACTCATTCACTTTGATTTATTTTGTGCGGATACTCATTCCATAATTTAGGATTAAACTATATTGGCCATAGAAATTGACCCACCAAAAAGGAAGCTGGGTCGCAGTACTCATTCACTTTGATTTTTTTGTCCGGATACTCATTCCATTTGATTTTTTTGTAAACAGTACAAATTTTGTTGACGGGACTATGAGAAAGAGGCTCGGCAGTTTAAGAGGATTTCTCTTAAACAACGAAGATACTTTTTGATTTTAAAAATTGTGGGAAATATCAGAGAAAAATATAAAGATCGAACTTTGTCTATCTGTTTTTTTCAAATATAATATTGAAAGAGCTGAACAATTTTAAAATATAATTATTTGAAATAATAAATTAAAATATAATTATTTGAAATAATAAATATTTATCTGATCTAGTTTTTCATCTTTTGATAAGGAATCATATTGGTAAGTTCTAAAGAATTCGTCTAAAACCTTCTTTTATGTGATTTTTACCCAAAGACTTTGCTTAATTCATTAT